>JAKUBK010000306.1:0-15068 GCA_030566875.1 Waltiozyma chaumierensis | reverse complement strand
ACATCGGCTCTTGCAAACTCCTCTATCTTAAATATCTTTCAAAATAGAGATAATAGAAAAAGACAACTAAGACAGATATGGTTCAAAGTGTACCTTCAAATGTTCTTGTAGAAGAACGGCCATGTTGATCTGTTACCAGTGGGTTGTATCGATAGATTCATTCTCCCGAACTTTAAGAGGGTTGTTGAGCATAATTTAAACTTGAAATGAAAGTCGCCACCCTATGTTAAAGTGGAATAAAGGTCAAGTTATAGCTTATGAATTCTGTTTATCCATGTATATAGCCTGAACTTGTATTTATTTAATACGTTAAGGGATTTAAAAACCCTTCTCAACAAAAATATTCATTCAAAATGTCCCAAAATATGCAGATTTTAAGCAATTATTACACATGTTGTTGCATTTCGAAAAATTGAACCTAAGATGTCCGACTTGACAAAAACTAATTTTCGTCATCTAATTTTGAAAAGTAGTGGCCATACCGGGAATAATTTGATGACGAAAAAAAAACTGCTCATAAACCTCTAATGTACATTGGTCCATATTGTTTGAATATTGGGTCATTCTGCATGATCAGACATTTCGGAACTAGACAATTTGAGGGGAAGTTTGTTATGTGAAGCAAACTTCTACGCAAGATATAAAAGGGAAGTCTTGCAGCTGAAGACTTCACCACATTCATAGCACGAGTTAGAGTCATTGTATAAAATAATATATTTTCATTATCTAAAACATATCAATTAAAAATAATGTGAACTGTGAAAACTTATCAATTAAATTGGGCTATGGAGTTCGAAATCAGTATATGAGCTCATGGAGTTGAAGTCTTGGTAATTCCTGATTATTATAGTAAAATATTTCGGCATAAAAATTGACAATTCCCATGAAGATCTGCAAGGCTGCAAGCATCATGATAGGATCAGGTTGTTTATATGACGTTTTTCATTTGAAATTGACACCTAGCTAGATTTTGAATCTTTCTACTAGCTAGTTCTTGTTATGGACAAGGATATACAGGAAGATGCAGATGGGCAACAAGCAGTTGGAGGGAAAAGTGCCTAGCGATGGAATAACAAATGAACTAGCTAGATTAAAAAATGATTGGCTGGCAGTTGAGTTCAATTAAGGAATTAGTGATCCTAATAGTTTTATTTTGAGGAAATTAACATCAATAACACCAATAACAAAACATTCACCTAAGAGCGAAACAATTAAAATCGTTCTCTAGATGAAGAAGAAGCAGATGCAGAAGAAGAAGGAGAAAAAGAAGAAAAGGTAAAAACGCGACACATATCATTCACGCATGGTCTTGGTCTTGGTATATAACTTATACTATTACTATCTAGTATCTTGTAGATGAATAGTCTCGGTGTTTAACTTATGTACTATAGTATTGTTTAAACGTGCATGTTCAACAATTATTAATTCGACTGAGCACTGCATGGGAACCTAATTAAACGTAATTAAAATATAACAAATTATATACAATTTGCCTTGCATAAACTAGCATGTCCAGAATTTTTAACTTTTATCGATCATGATAAAGGCTAAATTAAATTTAATCATATATATATATATATATATTAGATACATTCAACTTATATTATTATTTAAAATTATATATTATATGTAAATATTTGCTGTTTTAGATAAGGAATTCAGCAAAGCCTATTGCTAGTGTTAGACTCCTCTGATTTTATGTTAAAGTAATTCAAACACATGTAAATAAAACATGCCAGTATACGAGTAAATAAAGAAACTCAGGCAACAGGAGGAGGCATAGTACCTCTCATCTTCTTATCATGGCCTCTTTTTCTATTATGGTTACCCTTTGACGATTTATTCAGTTCATTTTTGGCTTGTTGTCTCTTTTCTTGAATTTTGTTCTGTTCTGAAGACTGTGATTTACCCTCGAGCTTCTTAGTCTTTATGTCAGATGTTTGTTTATCCTCATCCTCATTTGTTTTCTTACCTCTGCTATTTCTCTCTTCGAGCAACTCGTTCATATATTTCTCTTCAACAAGTCTGAATCGTTTCGGATCTCTGACAAGCATTCGACCCCAGCCTTCGATCTGTTCATCAGACCATTTGGTTTTGAACTTAAGGTCTTTTCTATTCTTAGAGTTTCGTTCCTCACGAGAGAAATGTATCTGTGAAGATTTGAGCAATTCGAACAACAGCTTCTCAACTGGATCCATCTTTTGTATCGTAGCGGTTGTCTCTGATTCATCATAAGTATCGTCTCGCTCATCTTCGTCGGCTTCATACATCATGCGTAGAGCTGCTTCCAAAGTTCTGTTCTTGACTTCGTCTGGCACATGAGAGGATTGGTTCTTGCGTGTTGGTAAGTTGACTTTCTTCTTGATAATTTGGGCGGCTGTTGGGACTTCTTCATCTGAGGAGTCAGAGTCTGTGAAATTATCAGGTGTGTTTTCAATGAGAGTGTCGTCTTCCAAAAGAATATTAGTAACTTGCTCAACTTTATGATTATTTGTTTTCAACAAATTCTCAGCCTTGGCGATGGTCAAACTTGGGAAGAGATTCAATAGTGTTTCGATGTGTTCCTTGTTGAACCCGTACGCCTTTGTCTTCTTTGGTTTTATCTTCTTACCAAGGAAAGGCAACTTCGTCTCTAAGCCAGGACTCAACTCTTTGAACTTCTCACTGGTGATAAGGCCACCAAATAAAGGGTACAATTCCAAGGTATGATAAGAGGTGGCGCTGAGCTGTGTGGCTAAGTTGGCAATTGCAGCATTGTTTAGGGAGCAAAAACAAACGATCCCAATCTTCTTACAAATCTCAGCAAATCGACCTTGACCATTAGCATATAACTTCTCCAGTAGTTCCACCCAGAATACAGAAACAAACGCTTCGTTGAAACTCAAGTTGTTTCTATTGTTACAGTTATTGTTATTTCTCTTATTGGCGTTGTCCATCTTACCTGTATTCCTGTTGTTCTTTGGATTTGGCTCCGTGAGTAACACCACCAATGCACTCATATCAACCTTATCGAACTTATCGTTGGCTATTTTCTGCTCTAGGAATTTCTGTATCACTGAAATTGAGCTAATCCCATTTCTCTTCTCTCCATTAGAGTGTCTCCAGGACCCATCTATGATCGATCTAACAATACTGCGGTTTTTCAAGACGTAAACACGAACAAACCCCCATAGAGCCCCTCCATTACTATGCAATTTCAATCTCATCGTGCCGAACTTCATAAGCACGGCAAGGACATAACTCCTCACTATCTCCAAGTTTTTCAGAATATCAACATTGATCAATCCCAATGACAGAATCTGACCTTGTTCGTCGGATATCTCGTTTAGATACGTCTGAACAAAAAGACATAGCTGTTCTTCCGACTTCTCAGATAGTTGAATGGTTTCATTGTTAAGTATGGTATGGAGGTACTTGATGTATGTTTCTAGTAAATGAACCCAAATGACAGGATCTTTGTCCACCATTGATGAACGCAATTTGAATGGTGGGAAGCTAGTGATTGGAAGATCGATTCTGGAGTCCGTAAACTCTTCTAGATTAGCCTTGGACATTGGTGAGATGAATTGAATAATTAATACGTGATCAAAGATTATCTACTGGATAGCTGACTGTGTCAAAGTCCTATTAGGTATTATTTTAAAGTGAAATAGTGGCTAATGTTTATCCATATGAGTTTGAATTTTCCAAAAAAAACCAATATTCAAAGCCTAAATCGCATCACGTGACAAGGACTACTTCTACTAGTTCCTGTACAATAAAAATGTATAGAATAATTTATTAATTGAGAAGAATAGATAAAAATTTAAAGAACTAAAATTAAACAATTGAAAAAAAAAAAAAATCACCCAATCACCAAACCGTATAAAAAAACCCATGAAATTCGTAACATAAAAGAAGTAAAGGAAATCAAAAGACTTACAAGTTGTTTTCAACAAAGTGTTTCACGTCTTCGTAGATCTTTTCAATGGATTCTTCCAAGCTTTCAAGGGCCTTTTCAGCATCAACCCTGTGCAAAACTTCCTTCTCCACTTCAGCGGTTTCTTGGCCCCAGAAATCGTCCAATGATTGACCAGCACCGTTGTAGATCAACTTATTTGGAGTGGTGGATGAGATATCAGATAACTTGTTCTTGGTGGTGTAAGCAATGACCTTCTTTTTCAATTGGGCCGGGGTGATACCAGAGCCGGCAGTAAAGTATTCAGACTTTGAAGATGGTTGCAAGGATAAGAAGTACGTCAACAAACCAGCAACATGTGGAGAAGCCATAGAAGTACCAGATAAAGTGGCGGTGGCAGTGTTTGAGCCAATATAAGTAGACAAAATGTTTAAACCTGGACCGAAAAGATCAACACATTGACCCCAGTTAGAGAAGTAAGCTCTAGCATCACCTAAGGTGGAAGCACCAACAGTAACAGCGTTTTCAGCGGCAGCTGGTGAGTAGTTACAGGCGTCTTGGTTGTCATTACCTGCGGCAACAGCGAAATGAATACCAGCCTTAACAGCGGCGTTGACAGCCATGTCTAAGGATGGGGACTTACCACCACCTAAAGACATGTTAGCAGTCGAACCTTTGAACCCTGGAGCATTTTCCTTGACGGCCTTAGCGTGGGCGTTGGCAGCGTATTCAACACCCTTAACAACGTCGGACATGGAACCTGAGCCGTTAGATCTTAGGACCTTAACGGCAACAATCTTGGCCTTCTTAGCAACACCGTAGTGTTTGGAACCAATGGTACCAGCACAATGGGTACCATGGCCGTTGCCATCAACATCGGCGTCACCAGATGGAATGGTCTTACCCCACACAGCGCGGCCATCAAAGTCGTCATGGGAAACATTGACACCAGTGTCAATGACATAGGAGGTGACACCAGCACCAGCTTCGTTATCGAACAAATACTTGTTGAAGGAGCCTAAGGAAAGAGTGTCACGGTGAGAGATTCTAGCTAAACCCCATGGGGCACCATTTTGAGTGTCGAATTCAGAGGCGAAAACTCTGGAGTCTAATTCAACGTGCTTAACCAATGGATTACGACGGATTAATTCAATGGTATCATCAAGGAAGTAACCAAAGTAACCAGACAATAAACCGTCAATGTGGAAGGAGTCCACGATACCACCTAATTTCTCAACAATGGATTCTTCTTGGATGGACTTGAAGAAAGAGTGGGTTGGATCAGCAGATAACAAGGTCTTGACATTTTCAAAGTGTTCCTTGTTAATACATTGTTGGTGGAATTTGACTTCTTCGGACTTGACGGAGTCCTTGAAGACAATGATATAACGGTGTGGAATGACATTGCGACCTGCGCTTTCGGTGGAAATTAACTCAGCAGCTTCAGAGACTGGTAATAACTGTTCTCTCAAGACTGCTAGGTCAGCGGTGACAGCTTGGTTGCTGATCTGGTCAATGACAGCCTTGGTAACAGAGTTGACCTTGTTGGAAACCCTTTGGGTGACAGCAAAGACATCTTGGTTGTTGATTTGAGGAATGACTAAAGCGTTAGCGATAGAGGCTAAAACAGCCAAAGGTAAGATAGTAGAAGTTCTCATTTTACGAGAAATAGACTATGCTTTAATGGACACAGTGCAATTTGATAGCGGCGGGGTTTTAGTGAATATAGTGAAGCGAGTTTGTGTGAACTTTAGCAAATTTCGAAAGGAATTCTTAAGATTAGAGGCTGGTTTCTATTAATTAACAACAAACTCAATGTATGAATTGCAAGTACGGTAATAGAAATGTTTTCAAAGGAATCCTTGGATAGATGATAAAGTTTGGATAGGCGTTGTAATCAGTTTATCAAGGAGTGTAATTTGGGAGGCAAAGGGGCGAGACTTCCTAGTTTTTATATGGATTTTGAAAACGGAACACTGATAGGCCGGGTAATGCTGTCAGTTTGTGCGATTTCCCGCCATCTCGCTGTAACCTGTAGTCGGGGGAAAGATTGTGAGTTCTGATAAGGTGTGCCACAATTTCGAAAACAAAATTAAAAAACCCAAACAGTTTGTAGATAACAATCTGTAAGTTGTGTGGCGCTATCAATACTTCTTACCAGATTTCTGGGGTTGGGGGGTTAAAGAATGTGTCAAATTTTTTCAAATTAATTATCATCGACAGCTTTAAACAATGATAATCGGAATTAGGACAGATCCCTGGAGTCTGGCTTTGGTATCTTTCGTTCAGAGTTCAAGGCTCTAACAAAATCTTTTGTACTTATAAGTAATAGATAATCCTACTTATCTGTCCAGTGTCTTGGTCCTTGGATCTACCACCAAATTTTATTTTATGTCAATGTCGACATGTCGAACCAATATTCACACCAATGATAAAATGTGGTATTGCCGTTTCTTTACAGTAATTCAATAAGTGCTGGAAATTCTAGGGTCTAAGTTTTTTCAAACCTCTCACTGATCATGAGAAAATTTGATATTCTGATAGAATTCGGACCTGATTGAGATCTTTTTGAAAGACGTAGAAATTTACTTTGTAATTTTCTAAAATGTGTCAGAACTCAGCCCCAAAGAATAAAATAAATCATTTGATACATTTACTGGGTTTTATATTCTATTGTGTTAGAATTATCAGCATCTCTGTCAAATAAATTCTAACGTTATGAACTTTCAAATCACCGATGGAAAATCACATCCCCTACATGTTTCTATCTTAATTGAACAACTCCCGTATCTAATTATTCATTTTGTATCCAATTAACAAGAACTACAATCAATTACTTATCATTCAAACGCACTAAACTTTTGAGAATTTGTTTATCAACCGTTCAAGCCCCTTCTATTTCTATGTGACAATCAATTCAACTAATCCTTTTCCCTTCTTGAAATAACGTTAACACTAAATCGTTGAACAGGGAATCAAAACACTTCAACCCAATAAAAATTACACAAGACTGCAAATTAAGGCTTAAAAAAAGTAAACAAATCCAGATAACTTGCTAGGCTAGAGCATAGCCCTATATGGAGGTCATGTGATGTTCTTAGTGGAATAGATCAAAGAGTTACTCCAGAATGACCGTTGATGATATTAATATCAATCAATACAGCTAATCAAATGAATCACTATAAAAATAAAATATTGGGCTTGAATCGATCTATGCAGCCTATATAACATATGGGCGTGTAAAGCAATTAGCAATTACATTTATATATATATATCTAGCCATGATATCTTGATAATTTATCCTAGCAATATATAAATATAGAATTTATAATATAATAATATATATCATGCAATTTATTGGATCAATTAGATCTTGTTCTTACCCAAACATGTACTTTAATTGAACATGGATTCTAAATGATAATACGGACAATATATTATGTCGTCCAATTAATGCACGTTAGCTGAAATTTTCAAAGTTTAAAAAAGAACTCGAATTGATCATGTCCTCAAATATACTATATATATTAGTAACCAACAATTTGTTTTCAAAGAGTATCCAGATCAACGACCAAAATAAGCTGATCTATAAAAGGATCATCGAAAGCATTGGGCAGCTTGGCCAAAAGAGGACAAAGCTTGAGTACCATGAACGTTCAAGATTTAAAAAAAGAACATATTTATAATAGTGTATATTAATTCCAAATAGCAGTTGCTCCACCAGGGACCAGGGACCATGAGATGGTGAGCAAACATAGACCTGAGATCTGACTCCTGAACAGTGTGAGCACTCAGCACTGAGCTATGAGCATCACTCGCACATACAAAATACATGGTGTTTTTTTTGCAGACAGTGGACAGTGGACACAAATCTTGGTGGATGCGCAAAGGTAACTCGTATCTGTAGTAATGTGCATGTGTGTAAGGTTATAGTGCAGCTAAAGTTGACTAGGGTGAAAATTAAAAATAAAGGTTGATTATGTCCTTGTGTCTGTCTGGATGTCTGGATAGTTTTCCTATGATTGGCTACGATGGTATGCTGAAAGTTTTACCACTAAATTGTATATCCTTTTGTTAAACTACTTGATTATTGGTGGTTGTCTACTAGTTTCTCAGAAGTCACAAAATATTTCAAGTCGACGTCAACAGCCGATCAAACTTCCTTAAACATATTCCGGACTGCTAATCCCTCTCATATCACGTTCATAGAACCTCCACCCCGGATTTTCATCAGGTATTACTCTGGCCATATACCTGACAGATGAATCATCGATTGTAAGATACATGGGAATTCTGAAGACAGAAAACAGAATACACAAGAAGATGACCCTGATAGATTATATGGTAAGACAGGATTTTTTGGAAATTAAAGGTTTTAGTGTTAAAATTTGAAGCTGGAAAATTGTGATTTAAGCTAGAGCTAGCTAAAGGATGTGGAATAATTGTTTGAAAATAATTTCGTATTAAAGGTACTTCTTTCGGTTTTCAGATATGCAGTAAAGGTTTTAAGATGTTTGATTAGTAATCTTAAAAATAATATAATATATATAATATACATGCAAGTCGTACCTAAAAAAAGATATTAAAACTAAATATAATTACTAAAATTTATAGTAATTTTTAAAAACAAGAGATGTGATTCAACTAACAAGACAAGTATTTTGTAGTCAACTTCACCCAGATTCTATAGGACTTAACAATTCCGGAATCAAATACAAACGGATCAGAGACTCTAGTTAATCCTAGTAGCACGC
This sequence comes from Waltiozyma chaumierensis, assembly GCA_030566875.1. Taxonomy (NCBI): domain Eukaryota; kingdom Fungi; phylum Ascomycota; class Saccharomycetes; order Phaffomycetales; family Wickerhamomycetaceae; genus Waltiozyma; species Waltiozyma chaumierensis. Next base: position 6,416 of record JAKUBK010000306.1, on the reverse strand, counting down.
CACATATCACTTTCACAAAGGTGGAGCAAGAAAAGATCTAGATTCGGGAAATCCATGTGCATAGCGGCATAAACCAAAAGAACACAGTTGGGAGTTTTCTTGACTTTCGAACTCTATACATGAGTTGATAGCTGGTTAAGCCTTATACTAGAGAACCTGGGCCTCAGGCTAAGATATCTAGAGATATTTGAGGCAGCTGGAAAGTGGCCAGGCCAAGGCCCAAATTTTTTACATTGACAATTCGGAAAATGGATTATGATTAATTAACAGGGATTGAATTCCCAAAATAAAATGTACAAATAGTTGTTGTTTCCCTGTAATTTCCAATCCAAATCTATACCTTGTTCGTTGATTTTTTTTTTCAGATTCAAAAACACAAACCCATCTCATTAGTAGTAAAGATGAAGTTCCAATCTCTTCTTTATGCTGGTCTGACACTTGTTTTCAGTAATGTTATTTCTTCCCTTGCAACTTCTGCCACAACAGTTCACAAACCGACAATGACAGGCATATTAGTCTCTGACGGATTAGCTTCTTTCGATGTTGACATCCCAGCAGGGGTAGGACCTTGGAGTCGTGTTCGTGTAGGTGTGTATGGGTCACCAGCTGAACTTCGTACTTTTGAACAATCTATTGATGGTACTACGGCCACTCCTGTAGTTATCTTCCCTGGAACGTACGGAGTTTTGATGACGTTTACACAAAAACCCACTTCCAATTTGGAGGTAGTGGCTTCTTTTAGTCAAACCGCTACCGGTAATGTTTTGGGTTCAGCATATGTCGTTATTGACAAGACAGGTACTCCTAATTTCACTAGCTTTGTTTTGTATGCTACAGCCACCTCCGTTCCTCGGAGTTCTGCTTCAACATCAACATCACTTTCAAATGGTTCAGTCCCAGCCTCAACATCAGATATTTCTTCTACCTCAGTCCCTTCTTTAGCTCCTGGTGGTTCTTCATCAGTATCTTCACCTTCCAGTGTTGTCTCTTCCTCGGCTATTGGATTTTCCTCTTCCTATGAATCTTCTTCAATTGCGGTCTCCAGCTCTTCTACCACCTCCAATTTTACCCCGAGCCTTGTTCCAACATTCACCGGTGTGTTGGCCACTGATGGCTCAGCTTCTTTTGATCTTGATATTCCAGCAGCTTTAGGTCCTTGGAATGAAGTTGAGCTTGGAATCATAGGCGATTTCTCCATCCTCGCTCATTCGGAGGCCATCGATGGCACTCAAATCAGTCCCGTTACCGCCTTCACCAACCCATCTGGTCTCATAGTGGGCGTTTCTCAGACTGCATCCACTAACCTGGAAGTTGAAGTTTCTGTTACCCATCTACCAACTGCAACTGTATCTGGTGAAATTATTGCAACTGCATTAGTCCAGATTTACAGCCCAAATGTTATTGCTAAGAGAGATGCTGTTTCCTTCATGCTTGTGGCTACTGCCACCTCTCAGATCTCTCAGCCTTCTCATAGCGATTCGATTTCTGCTTTTAGTTCTGTTACCGACTCCTCTTCAGTCTTTGCTACTACATCTGACACATCTTCTTCGTCTGGTACTGTATCATCCTCTTCCTCTACCTCTTCCTCTACCTCTGACTCTGTTTCTGTCTCTGCTTCTGCTTCTGACTCTGATTCTGACTCTGTTTCTGACTCTGATTCTGTCTCTGTTTCTGCTTCTGCTTCTGTTTCTGAGTCAGCTTCTAAACTCACTTCAACTTCCACAGCCTCTAATCAGTCTTCCACAGTCATCACCATCACTTCCTGCTCTCATAACGCGTGTTCTGAGGTCCCAGTCACTACAGGTGTCACTGCTATCACCAGCACAGAACATGGTGTCGAAACTGTCTACACTACTTACTGTCCATTGACTACTTCCGTTTCCACTGTTTCCGATGTTCAAACCACTATTGTCACCGCCACTTCATGCTCTGACAATGTCTGTACGAAGGTTCCAATTACTACCACTGTTGGTTCTACTGATGTTACTTTGACTCTACACTCTGTTACTAGCAAGCTCACCAGAACTGATGCTATTGGTTCCACAGTTGTCATTGAGTCTGTCTATACTACTACTGCTACCAAGGGTTCTAATTCTGTTCCAGAGGTCTCCAGTTTCGAAGGTGCAGCTGAGAAGTTGGTTGCTATTGGTGCTGGTGCTTTCGCTTTACCTTTTTTCTTGTTATGAATCCGTTGAGATGTGGTTTAATGTTTTCTTTATCGTTCAGCGCGATACTAATATTCATCCCTCACTATAGCTTTATTTTGATACCCACCGATTTAGATTCGAAATTGATGGTTTCATTTGTACAATAATATAGAATGTCCATGATTTATAATCAATTTCTCTATCTCAAGGTCTGTATATGCAAAACCAACCAGCCTTAAAGGTGAAACAGACACAAAAACATGAACGTCAACATCATGATCGCATGCGATCAGAAATAAAAAATAAGATCATAGAATGGTGTACTATATATAAACTGGAGACATCAAGAAATGACTACTAGCTGTGATTTATAGATTGGAATAGGATAAATTCCACGTAATATGGACGAAATTCGGATTAAATGGATATTTCAAAAAAACCCTACCCTATATGTTAATTCAACATGCAATTTTTGAATATTTTTGATCTTGTGACTGATATTGGGGATGATGGACGATTGACAAAACAAAATATATTCAATTTCCAAAAGAATATTTTCATGTGGAAGGGGGGGGGGCTTTTCTAATTACTGTAGACAGCCAGTCCAAGGCATAGGTTATTTAGATTTCAATAAGTCCTGGTCACGTGCCCACAGGTATGAACATTGGAATTTAATAATAATAATAATAAAGCAATAGATCAACATCACGTTCCATCGTACCTTCAATTATATCGACGACAGGTCAAGCTATTTGAAGCCGGAATGGATGATATCGTCAACCAACCCCCGTTCAAGCAATCTCTACGATGTAGCAACAATACCATCCACACAGAAGAAGATGACATTTTGTATTCCCAATTAGACCAAGAACGATTGGAGTATCTTGAAAAGCAGGCAAACTCAGATGGGATGACTTTGTGGAGAGGGAAAGCGACAACTAGGAGAAGTACGATGACTGTATGGGAGACACCGAAGGAAAGTGAGGAAGAAGTTGATATGGATGAGCTGAGGCGATTGGATAAGTTGGGATTGGAGAGGGATAAAAGAGAGATGACGATTAAGAACAGGAAGAACCAGAGGACAAGCAAGAAAACGGACATTAAGAGCAGTGTTAGGAAGGATAAGTTAATTACTACAAGGTCAAAGGAACGGAAAAAGACGAAATATCCAACACTCCGACAGAAAGAATCAGAAGAAAACGATCAGACTACAAGTACAGCCACTCCGAACGGTTTTAATTCAAATGTCACCTTATTCCCCAGGCAACAAGACAAGGTTAGAGCCAGTGATATACGAACGAATATGATCGATCATCTTAATGATGTTGCAATCGACCTTGAGGAGAAAGAGACGGAAATTAGACACCAGGTGGAACTCGTTGAAAGTTCGGATGATGAATTAGTACTGGAACTGGGAATTTCCACAATGAAGAAGAAGAAGAAGAAGAATATAAATATATGTCGTTCATGTGATAATATTGTGTCATTGAGTTCCGATGACGAGGATGTTATGGTCATCGATTGAGCATATGATACTGTATAATAACATTAATCATTAATACATTTAATATATATATATATATATATGTATATGTGTATATATTTATAATTCAAAAACTGGAAGAATTTGCGCGTTCAATGGCACGTCTTTGACTCAAACTCAACACGTCCTTACCTTCAAAAAGAGCGCCATGTTCCACAATCAAAGGAACCAAACATTCGGATTGCAAGTTCAATGTTGGGGAAAACACGATGCACAAGTTCCGTAGATTCATCTTATTAACATCGCTTCTTAAGATGATGCTATGCAGAAATCCAAACAATACTGATAGAATGGACTGAGCCACTGGGGTCAAACAGGATATCAGGTTGGAATATTCCCTGGAGATCGACCTGTTATCAGCCCCTTATCTCTCAAGGATCATCTTCATTTCCATTTGGACCTCTCTTGGGATTATGGAAGATGGCAGTTCTCTAAACCATAGCTTCAAAAGCCCAGCTACGGTATTGATATCGGGCTTAGTTGTCAATTGATCGAAATCAATGTCGTGTTCAGTGTCAAACTGCTCACGGAATTGCTTGATCAGGGCAGCGGACCCACTGAGACGGAATATGCCTTCTTGGTTAATAGCATCGTTGGCAGTGAGATAGTCGATACATCGACAGATGATTGATGGAACTGGGTTTCCTGCAACGAAATGGTTCGGCGACAACGCCATCACCTGATCCAAGTCGTCGTTTTGGAAGATTCTGTCCGAATGTGATGGTTGGTTGCTATTGAGGTTCATTGATTGCAAAGACTTTTCAATGTTTGAGTACGATGAATCTGGATTCGAACTCAACGAAGTGGTGGATTCCAATTCGGGCACAGAGGCAGTTGAAGTTGTTGATGCTGTTGCGAATGAAGCCATCTTACCGAAGGGGAAGAATGATTTCTTTCTCTGTCTCTTGATCTCCTTTTCCCTCTCCTTAGCAGCGAGCGAGTCCTCCGAATCCCCCGTCTGTGGTCCAACATCTTGGTATCTTATGGCACCAAACTCTTCCTTGACTGGGCTTTCCAACACTGTCTGAGAGGAAATGAAAGTAGACACGTCACATTTGCTGCCTGAATAGACACTTTCAGAGTCACCACCAGAGTTCACACTAGTGCCATTTGGATCTGTGAATTGTAGCAGAGTTTGGACCCATTCGTCTCGCTCATAGTCTGTTTCAGAGCAGAAGACAAACTTATTGAAACTCCCGGAACTTCCCCTTTTCAACTCCATCACTGCAAAAGCATGGATATACCCGTTTTTCTCTGAATCAGCAGTGCTTGGTTGTCTTCCGATCTGTGCACCGGTCAATCTAATAGTCTCAATGATTGCTCCATTGACGGGTTTTCCAGAGTTCAAGGTGAAATTCGGGTTGGATTCATACACATTCATGAAAGGCCCATCGATCTGGGCATATCTAACCTTCCAGGAACCACCTTTGATTGACTTCCCCTTACGCAACAACCAGCCTTCTTTGGCAACGTCAGTGTTCACTTCGTCCAACAAGTTCACCACATCTTGAGACATGAATCTAGCTAGCTTATAGGCCACCTCTAACGGGATATGGGCAATATGGAACAGCGACAGAATATAGTCCGTCATCTGAGAACGTCTTTTATCAACCTTGACAGGAACGGTGCTCTGGAACAACGTCTTATCCGGTAACGGTGGAACAGAGAACAGATCAAGCAAAGAAGGACGGATCTGGTGGTCAAGTTGGATGAATTGGCCATGTGTTTTCCTAAACCGCCAGATCTCCTTATCCGAAGACCGATCATGGACAGAGATCGTAATGAATGGCTCATCAGTTTTCTTCAGATTTGCTGCACTGATAGTGGATATAATCACAGGTTTCACAGTGGAAAGATGTTCAGGCTGGACAAATAACGGCACATCTGTTGGGAACTGCAGTGGCGGCGGTGATTGTTTCTTGAATCCAGAAGTCGATGATGCACTTGGACTGAATGGAGGTTGTTGTCTTACAACCGGAGAGTTGTTACTACTGGTTGACACAGTGTAAGGCTTGACACTGCCGTTGGAATAGTTACTGCTAGCCAGAGAAGAACGACTAGCGGAATGTGACAAAGAATGATGCGACTGGCTCTGAGCCCCACCAATTAATCCAGCCAATGGCGATGAATATTCTGGGTGAAGCTGATTACCAGAAACATTTTCTGACGCTCCTTTGTTGATGTCCAGGTAGGTATTTGCTGAGTTGGTGGGAGTTGTTGGAGCTGATACATTAATGTTCCTCTGTTGATGTCCAGGTTGGGAGTTTGTCAATGCAACGTATCTGATAGGTGAGATTGGACTAGTTAGCTTAGATTGCGGAGGTGGAGACGCTTCAACATTGCTGGTGCTGCTACTGCTGTCGCTCTCCAAGAAATCCAACCTACTAGGCTTACTCTTCAATTGGTCAGTGTTGTTGTAGGTGTTCTGATTCACCGTTGATGTAGAGGACGACTTAGACTGTTTACCGGCATGCAAAGACTGGATATCACCATCATTAGAAGAAGCAGTGATTCTGATTACTGATGGCGATGAGGTGGTGCTTGAAATCCGACCATTTCTGTACGGTGTCGAACTTGAAACAGAGGGGCTTTGCTGTCTCAGTGGAGTGGCAGATACCGATTGTGTGGCCTGTTGGGTAGGTGTAATAATAACAGACGGAGATTTGAGATAAGAAACTTCAGGTGACGAATTTGTTTTCTGCATTTCTGCCAATGTTGAGTCCCAA
>JAKUBK010000305.1:0-15107 GCA_030566875.1 Waltiozyma chaumierensis | reverse complement strand
AATACCCTTAAATAAGAATAAGTAATTATTTAAGGATGATCGCCGAGCTAAATCACGTGTAGGAAACTTTCGTGTAAAAGTGTAGAGATTAGACGCTCATTATAATTCTAAGTTATAATTTACTGAGTAAAGAATTTAGACTTGAAATTAGTCCCAGAACATAAGTTTCATCGTATATTCACCTTTTCCTAAACCGTTTATGGGAAATGTAATTAGTTGCACACTGCGACGAAAACGAGTATACAGAAATGCTGCTATTCCATAGTCACAAATCAATTGATAATGTATTCCGGTTTCTTTTTGATGTAGAATGATTTATTCTTAACTATTGAAGTTCCCGGCTATTGACAAGAAAATTTAGTATATAAATTGAAATACAAAATTCGTAGCACTTTCACTATGTCCTCAAGTCTACAAGCACCGGCAAAGTTTGTGACTGTAACATGTTCCAAAGCCTTTTAAGCTTTACTACGATAATTTTCATACTTCTTACAATCCATTGCTACAACAAAAGCCCTCCTTTGTAGAGCTGCTGGGAAATCTATAATTAGCAGAGTTGAGGGGACCAAAGAAACCTTCTCCAAGTTCTCCATCAATTTAGAAGTTAAGGCAAGTACTCTTCACAGTTACCAAGCTAAAAATTGAAAATTTAATTTCAATTGCAAGGAACTTTTACTTTCTGAGTAAAGTGGCCAGAAATCATCTGTTGCAATTACTTGTGGTGAATGGTAGATTCGGTTTCTTGTCTAGCTGTATCAAGTGAGTCCATAGCGTATTTCCTAAGGGTACTTATGATTGCACTCGCTGACATAGTTGATGATTGATAAGTTTTCACTTCCAATGAAACTGTTGTTTGCACAGTCCTTGGATTAGGTTGGTTCAGCTTTGAAATTACAGTTTTGTGATTTGCTCATTGTTACTGGTTTTATTTTACAATTGGTAGGGCTTAGAGGTTTGATCTCCTTTCCCATTTATCAATTAATTGTACTGTTGAAAGATTTGATATTAAAATTTGATAATATTAAATTTGTTCATAAAACTTGTTAAAATAATTTGTTAATCTTTTAGTTTTTCATCTAGCGTTCTTGGTTCGTAGGATACATATATTTTAGTCATTGATTGTTCTCTTGAAGTGGATTTCTTGAAGAATTTTAATTTATCATTATGTCATTATTTTTCGAGCTTAAAAGATCTTTGATTTTGTGAGTACTGGTAGCTGAAGCCTGACAGCTGTATTCTGAACAGTTGAGCACCAGGTTACACTCTGTAATGCGATGTCACATCCTGCATGCATACCGAGTCACATAAAATGTCCTGTACATCGTTCTACATAATTCTGCGCATTTTATAGGTTAGACATCTCAGGATTAGTCTACATCTATTAGGTACAAGAATTAAAGTTGAATTCATATGAGACTAATAAACTATCTAGCAATATGAGTTATCAAGTTATGAGCCTGAATTGTAAAATTTCAGGTATAAATAAAAAAGTTGGCGAAAAGAACCGATTATTTTTTTATATGGGGTAGAAAGAAGGTAGTATGTTCTTGAAGTACATAAGAAAACAATTTAAATTATAATATGAGATTTGCAGAACAACCGAATATTAAGCAAGAAATAGACCCCCCAAAATTACCACTAGATATCCTCTGGTGTATTTTTAAAGTTTCAAACGATTTTGATAAACTTATGCTTCTTGAAGCAGTACCTGAGTTGAAAACTGTTTATGGTCTTGATATCAAACCCTTCAAACAAGAAAAGATTATCTTATTTCGAAATAAAGCTACTGAGGAATTACCATTGGATTTCTATCATCGGTACCAAAATCCTGCAGCATTCACAGTGTTTTTGCACCCTGTCTTATGTTCAGGTCCTAACAATTCTAACCTTGATTCAATTGAACTTTATGAAACAGAAATATCCAAATTTTCTGAAAACTTTAGTGAAATTTTACAAATTTTAATATCACAAGTGGAAGAGCACCAAAATCGAGATATTGATATTCGGTTAGTTTTCGTTTGTGATTTTGAGTCTCCAAAGTGTTTCAATTCTATTTTTCTCTATGGGTTTATAGCAGACTTTCTACAGCAAATCCCACATTCCATTGACATTTACAAATCATCTATGAAGATTTCCAATTTATCCAAGGATTCAAGTGGTCAGATGAAATTGTATGATAATATTTCAGGGATAAAACTCTGTGATTCCAGAAAGGCGACACCTGGTTTTTCCAATCAAGCCTTAAGTCATGTGATCAATTTAACCACACCGATTTTGAAGTCTAGAGATAGTATTGAAGAGAATAGATCCACGGTGTTCTTTCAGTTCAATAGTATTGAAGAGAAATCCAAACTAACGAGATTGAAAGCTACTGGCTTACAAAGTATTAATGTTGTCATGCCTGCTCCGAAGTTGAAGAAACGTAAAGACGTATCTAAGAAAAGTAGTGTTTCGATTGAGGACGAAATGGTTGAGTATTTGCTTTTGCATTTAGCCGCTGAGAAGATTGACTACAGTTATTTACGTCTTGCTCAGTATCAATTTGCAGCTCTTGAGAGTTTACGTACAAATAATCCACATTTATTCATAGATTCTCAACTTTCAGACGTTTGGTTTCATGAACCTATCGCTAAAGTACTTCGAAGTTTGGGCAGAGATACAATTCCAAACCAGGAAAACCAGATCATATTGGCAAGGGATAATTACAAAGAATATGCCCGTCAATGTTTCAAGTCTGAACAGATTTGGGAAATCTTTGAGAAGGGAACTTCAAGGGAGTTTGGGATTTTGTCTGGGCGATTAAGCAGTTATACCAAAAGGTTAGAAGGCGAAGATGATCTAAGCATGATTTGCCCAACTTGGGCTGAAGACCAATTGAAATTAGACTGTCTTTATGATTTGGATGGCAAATATAAACATAAAGTCTATGAAGATGGTATCAATGATTTGATTAAGGCCGGAATAATTGAGCAAAGATTGGGGAAAGTTGATTTGACAAAGGTTAAACTTCGTTCGATCAACGATACGTTTCGTTTTCTCAATAGACATAAAAGATTTCTTACCATGAGGATTTTGGATTGTGAAATGCCTGATGGTGAGAGTGGGAAAATTGAATCGCAAGAATTTATCAAGAGATTTATCAATCTAAGCGATGAATATGAAAGGTATCATTTCAGAATTAAGAGGAACAGAGAACAAAGAGCTTGAAAAATAATATATATCGCCAAAATAAGAGTTACAGAATCAAAACATATATTACCGCGTGTATTTTTGTAGAATAATTCAAGATTTCTCTGTAAACATATTGCAGGAATATACAATGTGTAATTTGTATTGATACTGGAATTGTTCCCTAATCTGCATTAGTTGCTGTGGTATTAGCACTATCAGTAGCGATTCCCTTTGAGCGACATAAAGGACAGCTATTCCGTCCAACCACCAACCATTCATCAATGCATTGTCTATGATAACAATGCTTACACTGTGACAATTGACGAATGCTCTCAGATGGCTGATACTCGGTCAAACAGATCTGACAACGATCTGTTGAAAGAACATTCAACGTTTTCAGCTGGGGAATTTCTGAATCGTTCGAATTAGATTCATCTGTGGTTCCTGTTCCCACGTCTGTTATCACAGCTGTGTAGATCTCATCATTGTGTTTTCTCAACTCATCTCTACTTACAACGGGTGGCTTGACAACACCTATTAGTTCCTGTAAGTTTAGCAAATCTTCATATGTAGGAGAATCTGATAGTAGCGTTGGTGCAGTCAGCACTGGGTGTGTTGAGGCAAAAGAGTTCCCCATCACGAATATCACCCATGATCTCTGTGCTGCTGTCGAGCCAGAACCGGTAGCACCGTCTCTTGGAGGAATAGCTTGGTTAGATTGTCTTGAAGATGAAGGCAATCTTTCAGAACCAGGTCCGAAGTCTCCTTCTCCAGAGTCACTTTCTTCATGCTCAGAATCATCAGTGTTGTTTTCAGAACTAATCACTGATCTGACACCAACGATCATCACAGGAACTTGCGAACTTGAAGTTGACAGTATGGACGGGGTTCTTCTTGGTTGGCCATGATTATGACTGGTTGAAATACTGTGTGTTCTGTATGTGCGATAACTGTGGCTGCCTGAGTTTAATGAATCCCGGAGTTCATTCAAACCTTCAACCCCCACACTGCCTTCTTCGTCTTCGGTAGTGATGTTGAAATTCTGAATATCTTCCATAGTTTGGCGATCAACATCATCTGTGTCTCCTTCTTCCCGTTCTTCAGCACCTGAAGTACTAATACTTTCAGAATCGTTGTTAGCGCTTGTACTGGTGGCTGTATTGTTACTGTCAAATCTGAAAGCCCTGAAAAACGACATATTTCTACCATTATTATCATTCCGTCTCAACTCATCAACCAGAAGCCTCCCTCTTAAGCCTTCCACAAACTCAGCAAAGGTACTATCCACAGTGGATGTAGAGGTATTACTACGACTGGTGTTATCAAAACGTCTCCCTGGTATCCTGGTTGAGCCCAATAATGTAAGAACCGTTGAAGTTGCCGCCACTTCTAACAGTCTAGAAAGCATTTCAGCCTGACGTTCAAATGTCATCTGTCCATCTTGATCGTTGGAATTTTGTCTATTACCAGATTCTGTGGCAGTGGATGATGTTCCACCCTCAGTCGAAGTATTGTCAGAAGATGGAGCTGATGCTGTGGAATTATCTGCAATGATATTGGTTGCGTTAACAGCCGCTGCTCTGATTCTTGATTGGCGAAGCAGGTCTGTGGCAAATGAACTGATGTCGTGTAAGATGTTGGATCTCCCCGATTCTAAAGGCTGTGATAATACAGGGTTGGAATTGTCAATTCCAGGTAAAATATCAGGACGAATAGACGGAACTGGGGGAGAGTGGTACAGGTACTCACTGATATCATCTCCATCACTGTAATTCTGATCTTCAGGACCCCATTCCTCTTCCTCATCTTCATCACTATTCCAGGAATCAGAGGTTCTTCTAAAGTTTGATTCACCAACAGGAGGTTCAGTCAGACATATTGTCTCTAAAGATGACTCCCTTACACTGTCGCCCCTATTTTGAGACGGATTGAGCGTGGTAGTGGCATGGACATTATTCTGATACGGTCTGGTAATACTCTCACTGACATCCATATTGTTCCCTCTCGTAAGCATAGTTCTGAATGACTGGGATACACTTCTCGGTATAAAAGAATGCTGATGCCTTGCTCTTCTTGTCGGTGGTTGAAGTGAAGATGAAGAGGACCGCCTACGTCTATTATGCCTGTGGTTTGCCAACAATGGTTCATTGAGCATGCCTTGACGGGGTATACTAATGATGTTGTTGGATTGGTGGTCCAAGCTATTGTAATGTCTATTCATTTGTTCATTGGAAAGTGGTAGGTTGTTGCTTCCATAGTCTTCTCTTACAATCCGGGGATTTGAAACAGAAGGCGTAAGTGTGGCTGAGGTATTAGTTTCTCTTGATGTCTGTTGACCCATCGTTGTTTTCCCCTCTCTTTGCTTTGTTGTTGTGATTTTGTGAAGTGAGTGTTGTTAATATTTCTGGATAAAGGGAGTTAGTAAATCAAACTTTTGTATGAATTGATACAAGTTGGGTTGACCAAATATACCTAAAATAGCAGCTTATCTGAAACCAATGTAATTAGTTGGGCTATGTGTGGATGTGTCATGTGGTTATCAAATCAGCTTCTCCAGTCCAATCTTCGCGATTATCTCCATATTGGGGTATAACTCTGTCATTAGTCAACGGGTCGTTGGGATTGGAATTTGGCACAAAACATTCCAAACGAGGAGGAATCAGCTTTGTACTGAAAGTTCAAAAAGAATTATATCTGTCTAACTTTACAAGAAAACAATATATATATATATATATATATTTATTTATAACAGTAAATATTATCCAAGAGTGTATTAAGAAAAAACTAATTTTAAATTCGTAGCCCTAAACCAAAACACGTGTTATCAATTCAAAGTACATGATCGAAAAATTATCAAAATTATTAGGAAACAGTAAAAGCTTCTATGGCCAAGTTGGTAAGGCGCCACACTAGTAATGTGGCGATCGACGGTTCGACTCCGTCTGGAAGCATTTGTTTTCTTTTTTTTGCAGATCACTACAACTAGTATATTACTAATGTCAAGATTAATTACAATTACACACAAAGATCATTTATTACGATCATAAATGATCGACTTTGCCAAATAGCCAACCACCAACCAAATAAAGATTGAAAAACGTCACAGATGCCCAAACCAGAATAGAGACAGTTGTTAAAAAACTGCCATTGCGGAAATCTATCAGATTGGGTGAATTATTAGTCTGTAATAAGGGACGTGTCTCATCGAGGCTTCCTGATAATTCGCCATTGTTTCCACTTGTACCAGGTTCTGTATGATCAATTTGAATGGTCATATACTTACTACTGGAGGTAAAATAAACCAGAGGAGCAGAGACAATTGGTAAGATCAATGATAAAATCACCTGTGACAAGTTCAAAATATCAGCGATACCCCTTCTACCCATCAAAACAGTAACGAAAAAGCATGGGATGATAGCCAGTAATCGTGTGATAAGTCTTCTGGCCCATGGTGGAATTGACCAAGTGATGAAACCTTCACTAACAATTTGACCCGCCATAGTACATACAATGCCTGCACTTTGTCCACTGAACAACATGGCCAATGCAAACACCAAACCTGCCGCTGGTGAGATATATTTAGATAGCATTTCGTATATGGAGAGAAGATCAGCATCATCAGCATCAGGTCTACCATACAAAGTAGCACCAGAGACAATAAGAATAGCGGAGTTGACAAAAGTTGCCACCAAAAACAAGGATAGGACCAATTCAACATATGAGTAGTTTAGGCAATGTCTTAGGGCCTGAATGGATGGTTTCTTTGAAGTTGATTCATCTGATTTGAATTCATGTTTCAAATCAAAGTCCTTAATTCTTGACTGTACAATAGAAGAACCAAGATACAATGAATGTGGCATAACGGTAGCACCAACAATACCCAAAGATAAATAAAGACCTTTATCTTCTAGTAATTCTGAAGAGGGTAGAAAACCTTTAGCAATATCCCATGGGTTTTGAACATCAATTTTGTATAATTCAATACCAAAACAAGCACATGTGGCCAAGACGAACAGCCCAACAAAGAATTCAAAAGCACGAACGTTAGCCATAGAGTTGGATTCCGGCTTATAGAACAACAAGATAACCAAGACGTCCATTATCGTTATAAGGACACCGTAGACGATATCAATATTGAAAAGAATTTCCAATGCGATGGCCGTACCAACGACTTCAGCCAAATCTGTAGCTATGATGGCTAGTTCAGCATGGATGTAAAGAATAATGTTCAAGCAACGTGGAAGATGTACTTTACAGTTTTCTGCTAGATCTAAACCTGTGACAGATCCCAACTTGATGCAAAGTACCTGAAGAATAACAGCAAATATATTAGCCACAAGGACAGTGAATAAGAGCTTGTATTGATAATTGGCACCAGCGGAGACAGACGTAGAGTAGTTACCTGGATCCATATAAGCCACTGAGATCATGATGCCTGGACCAATGAATGAGATAAACTTCTTAGCGACATCGTAAAGAGACGGTGTCTTGTTTGACATGTTGATAGAAATAGTAAGTAGAGTATAGTAAGTGGAATTAAAAGTTATTTAGAATCCAGAAAGACAGAGTAATAACAGGATAACTAGTGATTCAGATATGTGATACTCGAAAAAGAGCAATTGTGATTTGTAAGTGGAAGAAGTAGTCTTTGTGACAGACCGTAGGTGAATGAAATTTGGGTTTGCGAACTAAGATAGGGGGTTTCTCTACCTTATTTTCTATGGTTTAGTGTATGAACCAGAGATCTCAGTATCTGAAATGGTAATTAAAGATGTTGAACATACACAGAACTTGTGTTGATGAGTTAAAGTGACCAAACACCGCAGAGATGGTAAATTGAAATCTTGATGGATCCATTTCCTCCTGATGGTGCGTCTGTCAAGATCTCACGGTTACACAAAGCTGGTCCAGCGGATGCGCGCGAAAAGCCCCATTTTGGGAAAACTGGTAGGGACCACTGACATTTTAATTTGTTTTGGTTCCAAAAAAATTGTAATTATGATTTGGCCAGATCATTTCAACAAAAGTTTGAGATCATCTCAATCCAACAAGAATTCTGATTTGTTAATTCCGAAATCAATCCTTTCAAAAATGGAAAGATCCAGAAGACAGAGACTCAGTGAGATATACGGGGAACCGGTCAGTCATCCAGGGACGCCCACATCACTCCGTGAGAGACTTATCAAACAACAATTGCAAGATCAACAAGAAGAGGCCTTAAAGTCCCAAGAATCAACAGAGAATTCCGTCAAACAAGAAGCCAAACCAGCACAAACACAGAAAAGGGCCTTCCCTCCATCTTCACAACTAATACCATCTGATATACTTGATGTCCGCTCTCAGAGACTGTTTGCGGTGGCGTTGTTCGTTATCATTCAAGGATATAAGCTTTATGATTTGTTATTGTTGAAAAGCAACCTACCAATCCCTTCCTCGTTAGGAATCACGAATCAAAGATTCAACTTTTTATCCAAGTACGTGGTCTATGAAACCGCTTTTCTTTATTTCCTTCCATCTTTAAGAATCCCTTCTTTGAGCTTCAAAAAGCCAATTGTCTTGTTGCAGATCCTCGGGTTCATCATCCTCAATGTTTTCTTAGCCAGTGAGTTGAGTTTCCCATTGGTCTCTGTTTTGCTTGCCACCTGGAAGAAGCTGAATGAGAAGGACCTAACGGTTGTGGGCAGCACCACCACTAATGTCAAGTATGAGGCCTCCAAACACTTCAAGGGTTCCCACACCATTAAGATTCTCCCAGAAAACACCGCCAATTTAAACCCTTTCCACCAAAGCTTCTGTCTTCCAATGGGGGCAACTGAATATGAAGTCCATGTTCCAATCAGATTCAACTCCACCTCTGATATTGATTTCTTACAAGTCAAGCACACAGATTTCGACACCAATGTCGCCACTTTGTTGAACTATACCAAGAAGGACATCAAGAAGTTCAGCACTAAGAACCTGAACTCTCTCTACGAGAATGACGATGTGGCTGGTCCAAACATCCACTACTTGAACCTACCAATCTCCAAGACTGGTGTGTACCAGCTTAACCAGATTTTGGACTCCAAGTACCTTGGCTTGAGAAATTACTATTCCACATTGGTCGTTTCCAACTGTCCAACTGCCCACATCAACAATATCCAGCAATTACCAACCGATAAATGTATCGATGAATTGGACTCTGTTAAATTCACCATCGAAGGTGTTCCACCTTTGAAATTGAAATACAAGAAGTACGTGAACCGTGATGTCCAGCAATTCGACGACCAATCCTTACAACCAGCGTACTTCAAGAGTCCATTGCTGAACCAAGTTCCATCCAAACAATTCTCCGGAGAACAGTTGAAAGATCTTTCATGGGCCAAGCCTCGTTCTGTCGAAGTTGAACTTGAAAACCCAATCAAGGAAGCCGGTGATTACAGTTACAAGATTGAGGCCATTGTTGACGGCTTAGGCAACGTTGTTAACTTTGTGGAGAACTTTGGCGGTAAAGATGAAATGTTCAAGAAACATCACTTGTTGCACAGTTTTTTCGTCCATGATTTACCAAAGTTACATTTGGCTGAGAAGTCCCACTCCAATGCTGCCACCAAGAAGTCGTTGTACTTGGCACTCGACCAGAATAATAATGCTGCTGCTGCTACTGCTGCTGATGATGATTCTGGTCCATTCGAAGCCGAGTTCAAGTTTGTCAGTGAAGATGAATCCGAGAAGAAGACTTTGAAACATACCTTCAACAAAGCCAATGATGAATACCTCGTCAACAAACCTGGTACATACACTTTGGTATCTGTCAAGTCCAAATTCTGCTCAACCATAATCACTGGCAGATCCTCAATTTCTCTTTCTATCCCAGTGGCCCCACAATTATCTGTCCATTCAAGACCGATCACTGATTCTTGTGTTGGTCAAGTTGGTTTGACTTTCGACTTGGCGTTCACTGGGTCTCCACCTTTCACTTTCCAGCAAAGGGTTTATCGTGTTGTTGATGGCCAAAGACACCAACAAGAATTCAAGACTATGCAATCCCAAGGTACAAGATTCAGATTCAGTTATGAGCCTTCTACTGAAGGCAACTACGAGATTGTCTTTACTTCCTTGAAGGATAGTCTTTATTTGGATCCAATCGAATTATTCCCAGCTGCTGAGTACACTCACAAGACTTCAATGAGAGTCAAGCCAAGTGCTGAAATCCACAACTTCCATTCCAACAAGGCATTATGCTTAGGCGCCACAGGTAAAGTCCCTGTTCAGTTCAAGGGCGAAGCTCCATTCAAGTTGCAGTACGACATCATTGAAACATTGACCAACAAGAGACAGTCTTTCACTTTAGAAAACATCCAACAGAACAGAATTGAAATCTCAACCCCGGAATTCAAACAGGGCGGTGAATATCTCGTTTCTCTGACCTCAGTTCAAGACCAATCCGGTTGTTCTGTCAGTTTGAACGGTGCTGATGCCAATATTAAAGTCAGAAGAGATGTCCCATCTGTCGAATTCGGCTCCAACAATGCTGTTACCAAAGTCACCATCAAACAAGGTGAAGTTGTCGAATTACCGGTCAGATTGCTTGGTGAGGGTCAGTTCTATGTTGAATATGAATACCTTGATGCCGATAGAAACGTTATCTCAAAGCATCAAAAACACTTTGTCAATTCTCATAAGGCCGCTCTAGATGCCTCAAAAGCAGGATTCTACAGATTAGTCTCTGTCCGTGATTCCAGTTGTGCTGGTTCTGTCAACAGTCGTGCTGATATTTTCGAAGTTGATTACCACAAAAAGCCAACATTATCCTTGGCTGAACAGACCAATGTTGTCAAGATCCAAGGAAATGTTTTCGAGAAACCAATTGTGTGTCAGTACCACGAAGACTCTATTGAGTTACAATTGCATGGGTCCCCCCCTTTCATGGTTGAATACTCTGTTGTCTATCCTAATGGTGAAAAAAAATCTGACACTGTCTCTGTTGCCACCAAGTTCGCCTCCATTAGATTGTTGAATGGCAAGGGCGGCCAATACAAGTACCTAATCACAGGTGTCTATGATGCTCTCTACGACAAGAATGATCTAAACAAGATCAACCACAGAATCGAACCAATTACAGTCAACCAGAAGGTTTCAAGCTCCCCAACTGCCCGTTTCCAAAACTCTAGAAAGATTTACAAGACTTGTACGACCAACTTGTTGGAGAAATCTTCCTTAGAACCAATCAAATTGGATTTTAACTCTAGGGACTCATACACTGTCACTTTTGAAATCTTACATGAAAGTTCTTCCAAATCCGAGTTTTTCACCTTACCAAACGTCTCATCAGAGTCTCAATTGAAGGAATTGTACCGTGGTTTGAAACTTGGTAATCACATTGTCAGGATTTCCAAGATCGTTGATAAGAACGGATGTATCAATGAAAACTTTGATGATGCCAACGATTACATTTCCATTTCCATCACCGATACCCCAAAAATCAACCAATTGGACTCCAATGCTAACTACTGTGTTGGTGATAACATCGGCTATCAATTAACAGGTACAGCCCCATTCCAAGTGCAATACACTTTTAACGATCTTCATTTGAAATCCGTGGAACAATCGTCGCAGTTCATCAGATTAGCTTCTGAACCAGGTGTTCTTTCTATCGAGACAGTCCAAGATGCAGCCTCTAACTGTGTTGTTGATTTCACCTTGTCTGAGAATAAAGAGAAACGTGATAATTTATCCATTCAAATCCATCAGATCCCATCAGTCGAAGTCAGTCAAGGTGATACTATTATTCAAGATATTCATGAAGGGGATCAAGCTGAGATTATCTTTTCGTTTGAAGGCACACCACCATTCAGTCTCACTTATGTTAGAACGGAAGAAGTAGAGGTCAGAAGAGGCAAGAAGAAGTCTCAGATCGTTGAAACTCATACCGTTAATGAGATCTATGCTTATGAATATAGAGTGCTGACCAGTTTACAAGGTACGTATGAAGCCATTGAAGTTTCTGATGCGTACTGTGTGGCAAGAAATGAATAGAGAGGTCTGTGCTGGGGATGAAGATGATGAGTTGTAAATTTGTATACTAGAATTTCTTTAAGTTTAGATTAAATACTACTTATTATAATTTATGAAAGATATACGTAGGATTATACTGTAGGTTTTTATCTAATCACTTGAATATCGAATTTAAAATTTTTTTATATTCCATGTGTTAAAATTGAAATGTACAAACTAAGATATCTTCCATTATGCTCATAATCCTGTTGTACGCCTAGGAGTCGACGGAACGTCTATACTATGGTCGTATAAATCATCATCTGACAGTGACGATAGTTTTGTAACACTAGAAGAGTTCCGACTTGAATTTGATATGGTCATATTCTTTTTCTTGTTTTTATTCGTGCTTTTATTCTTGCTCTTATTAGAGAGCTGCATTGTTCTTCTTTCCTCGTTGGACTGGGTGG
This sequence comes from Waltiozyma chaumierensis, assembly GCA_030566875.1. Taxonomy (NCBI): domain Eukaryota; kingdom Fungi; phylum Ascomycota; class Saccharomycetes; order Phaffomycetales; family Wickerhamomycetaceae; genus Waltiozyma; species Waltiozyma chaumierensis. Next base: position 2,490 of record JAKUBK010000305.1, on the reverse strand, counting down.
ATACCAAAGAATTACCTGATAATTTACTAGGAGTATTCTTATTGAGATCAATTGAAGATGAAGGTATGTTGACTTTTGGAGTGACTGGGGATCTGGATCTCGATAATGTTTCAAAAGTTCTTCTGATCGGTGATTTGTATTTCTCTGGCCCTTCGACCGATTCATCTTCTTCACCCATATTTAAATCAACGGCTCTAGTTAGGAGAAGATGAACCCCAATCGCCAATAAAAGGACAGAGTTGATCAAGTTCCAAATTTTCTGGGACTGTAATTGTGAAGATAACCCTTGGATAACACCAACAGTAGCAACTAAAACCTGTTCTCTTTCAGCCAGCTGATATTGAAACTGTTCTGAGGTTTGTTTTTGGTAAAAGCGAAGAATGTTATTAAAGCCTTCAATTTCTTCGGTGATTGTGTCATTGAACGTTTTGATAATACTTTCAAGATTGGCAGAATGCTTCTTTTCTAAGGACGTGAAGGCTTCTGAAATCATCTTACTCTGTTCTTCAATATAAAGCACAGACAATGTGGCATTGGCTTCCAACAAACCTAATCTTTTCATGATGTTTTTGTAGATGGATTCTTGTGTGCCTGTGGATGAAGGAATGGATGGAACTGCAGGAGTAGAGATTGATGAGGCTTTGGAAAATGCTGACTCACATTTTTGGGAATCTGTGAAGTTTTGGAAAATATGTTCAAACTTCAGTTGGGGTAACGAAATCGAGCATTCATCAAATTCGATTCCCTTCAACAGCTTGATGATATTGGAATCTTTATCATAGGAACACCGTTCCGTAATATCTGATTTATCAGCTTCAGAAGTGACATTTCCGTGAATATAGTTGTAGCACTCTTCACTATGAACGTGGTCTGCCGGTGTAATATTTTCAACAGCCTGTTCAAAGATCTTCTGTTCCAAATTTTGAGATTCAGATTTTTGCAAGGCTTCCTCCTGTTTATACTCTTGCATCATAGTTCTACCATGTACTCGTACAACGGACAGAGGACAGTAATATTCAGAGCCATAGTGATCCAAGAACTCCAATCTGACATACTTGGCCCAAATCATTGGGTTTGTGATATTGAATGTCTGGAAATTTCTCACATCCTTTGATTCAAACACACCTAAATTCTTCCAATCATTTGGAGATTGGACAGGGAAAGTCTCACTGACTGAAACCTGGAACTTCTTAAAAGTGGAAGAAAAGAACTCAAAATTCCCCAGAACAACACTATCAACAAGGATATCTTGACACAATTCAATGATAATGAACTGGTTGGCAGCACTGCAAGGATTCAACATGTATGAATCCTTGTTCTCAAACAATACCGAAGTAGCACTTTTAGCTTCAGAGTTGGTCTTAACGATTGAAGCACCACAGTCGAAAGAGGCGTAATTGAATTTATCTTTGTATATCTTACCTTCTGGTTCTTGATTGGTAGGAAAGAAGTTTGAGATATCGATTTCCATTTCCTCGCCTAGGACGACCTTTGGAGCATGAATTGTTGGTCTACTTGAAATGATATTGTTTTGTTGTTGCTGTTGTTGCTGCTGAAGTTTTTTCTGAGAGTCTAATGAAATCTTGGCCTTTTTCCATTCTTCGAATGATAGGAAACTACTACGGTTTAATCCATAGCTCTTATTGGGAAGATTGGATAATTCTGAAAGTGCAATTGGAACAGGAGATGGGTCTTGAATATCTAGAGGCTCTGGTGCTGGTTGGGTTTGTCGTACGTGTATTTGTTCTGGTGATGGTGGCATTTCCACTGACGAAAGGATCTCTTTATTGTCAAGAGACACCAATGTGGAGGTTTCTTCATTCATGGTTCTCTCTGTTAGTTTTAATGAACCCGAAGCGTCACTAACTTGTAATACATCAGTGAATCCTGAAGGAATGTAATCTAGGATCTTAACAGCATCACTCGATATGTACGTTCCACTGGGTGTGTTTGAAGGATTTGAGCCTTTGGTTTGTGTGACTATCTTGATAGATGTTACTGTAAATACTGATCCAGATTCTTCTTCCTGTGATGGGGTTCTGCTCAGTCTGGTTGCATTAGATGATGATGAAGGATCTGAATTTGAGGGTTCTGCTGAGTTTGTAGTCAGAAACAGTAGAGATGAAACTAAGAGATGGGATATGAGCTTATAATGCATTTGTCAAATGTAATATGTATATATTGATGGTGATAGTGCGATAAATCAATGTGAATCAGATATAATCCGTGCAAGCTATACTATCATGGAATGATCTATTTATGTTGTCTTAATCCAAACAGATTGAACAACAACTGAAGAAAAAAAAAAGATGGGGGGTTCAAATAAACCAAGAAGGGCTTTCTTTCAAATTGAAATCGGAATCATAATATAATCGGGCGACGAGAAGGGCAGATTTTCCAATATCCAAATTTTTCAGCTGCTGGAGGATGTAATGTACTATCATGCAAAAGAAGTCTATAATAGGAAAGATGCCTTAGTTGAACTTAAAG
>JAKUBK010000304.1:0-15212 GCA_030566875.1 Waltiozyma chaumierensis | reverse complement strand
GAATTCTTTTCAATGATCTCTTAGATGTCTGAATCCTGGGACTCTGCCATTGGTTCGGTCATGTAGCCACAAGTTTCTCCAGTCACCCTGCCCTTGTTTGCTGTGTGCCATTGGAAGATTCCTTTGACCAAGTTGTTGCTGATATACCTGCGTCAATTTTGGTCTCTGGTAGTATTGAACTTCCTTAGTAGACTTTGGTTTCTGTTCGTCAGGCTTCTGAGATTTCAGATTGTTGGACGAGGTGGACTTTGTACTTGGAGCAGTCGACTCCTTAATCATGAACGATGACACTTTCAATGGGATTGATTTTCGTTTTTGTTTTTGTGGATTCTTTGGTTTATTGCGAATCGTTCTTGTATCCGTTAAAGCAGCAGTAGCAACAGGTTGAGCGATCATTAAGTGTTCTTCGGTAGTTGATGGTGACACTGGCTCACGGAACGGCGAGTCAAACGGTAAAAAGTGGTTCAATTTGAGAGTATGGCGGGATTCGAAGACCGATCGAGTTCTCCAGTCCACAACCATCCCCTCTTCTCTATTCAACATGTCGTACCATACGTATTGGTTTCCTAGCGATTGGAATTCTTGAAAGGCGTCGTCGTTGAAATGTTTATGTGACCTTCTTGTCTTACGGTGTCTTTGTGATTGTGAATAGTCTTGAATCATGGTGTGATAGTAAGTGTCGTTGTTTGGAGATCTTGTTGGGTGATAATGCCCAAATTGGTTAGTGATTGGTACCGGATTCAAGCGCTCGTTATCCATGTTTGGAAGGTGTTGTGTAAGTGTATTACAATAGAGGAAAGTTGAAAGGTAAGGAGAAGCAGTTTGCTATAGCAAAGGGAGTAATGAGTTTGAGTTGTGGGTTTCAATTGTAGAAGTTTGATGAAGCAAGCAAGCAAATATTCTTATAGCGATAAAGACTTTGATAGAAGAAGATGAAGAAGATGAAAGTGTTGATCTGTTAGATGTAGGGCAGCCCAAAACATTTATAGGGGAGGAATAAAAGTGCCAGTGGGATCTTTTTGGATTTGTGTATACGCCATCTAAGAGTTTTGTATGATTGTTTACAAAAACGATCCCCTTTGTGTACAATATTGTCATTTCCCAAAGAACTGAACGGAAAGTTTATAATTATAATTTGGAGGTGACACAAAATCAGATTTGTCTGTGCCACGTGATCTCAGGCGTTAAATTTTGTAAGGAGATCACTAGCTGGAGGAATCACCAATTTATACTGGATTAGATGCTTTCTTACACAAGGAATGACTCTTTTGAAGGAGTAGATAACAATACTAAATCTTTTATTTTGTTCTATTGCTGAAATGTAACACATTTGTCTTGAATTATTCGGCTGATTTTAGAATCCTACGGTATGAGCTGGTTCATGGCTGTATCTCCATTCTGATCTTGAGTCTGTTGAAGCTATTCGTTTCGGTATTCCAGCTGGTGCTGCTGCTTGTACAAATTCTCAGCACCAAAATTCTTGTGTTAAGCTACAAATTACTTATCTATCCAATGAAAATCAAAATTGTAATCAAGTTTCGGAATCCCGTATTCGGAAAAGTTTCCCCTTTCGTACAAAACATCCAAACATTACTCTGTGAGTCCGTGTGGTACTCCGCGCACATCCACCGTTGACCGTTTGATCAATTTCATCGAGGGTTGTCCGAATTCAGAGTTTTTTTTTTTCCCCTCAAGAATTCTTGTTTCAACAACTTAATCGCAAACATTAAAATCTAATTTACTGATGGTCAGATTGCCATATTCTTGTATCTTTCAAAGCCGAAGTGTTATTCCATCCTCTTTGACCAGATCCAATTTCATTAGCCCTTATCTATATCGCAAAATGGCCACTATAGCCCCAAAGAAGGAGTTACGCCTCCCAAAAATAGTTCAAGATCGTCTTCCAAGTTCCACTCCAGAATATGATTTCTCCACTTTATCCAATTACAAAAACTTCTCAGTTAAGAACACTGACTTGGACTTGACTTTGGATTTCCAAGAAAGGAAGATCTCTGGTGTTGTTTCTTATGATTTACAAGTTTTGGAATCTACCAATAAGATCATTTTGGATTCTTCTTTCTTAAAGATCAACGAGGTCAAAGTCAATGACACCACTGTTTCATTCGAAGTGAAAGACCGCGTTGAACCACGTGGTTGTGCTGTTGAGATCTCTGCTTCTGTGGAAGTGGATTCCACCACTGTTTTGTCTGTTGACTTTGAAACCACTGACAAGTCCACTGCTATTCAATGGTTACGTACCCATGCCAAGGAAGGCGTTGATTATGTCTTCACCCAATTAGAACCAAACCATGCTCGTTCCTTATTGCCATGCTTCGACACTCCAACTATCAAATCAACATTCACAGCCAAGGTTCATTCGATCCATCCAGTTGTGTTCTCCGGGTTACCAATCGAAGGCACCACTGAAGCTGGCGTCTACTCTTTCCAACAAACCGTTCCGATCCCATCATATCTTATTGCCATTGCTTCAGGTAACATCACTTCTGCTAAGATTGGTCCTAGATCAATTGTGTATGCCGAACCTGAGTTGTTGGAAGCCTCCAAGGAAGAATTCACCCAAGACATTGAAAAGTTCATCATTGCCGCTGAATCCATTGCTGGTCCTTACATTTGGGGGACATATGATTTCCTTGTCAACCCAGCTTCTTTCCCATACGGTGGGATGGAAAACCCAAACATCACTTTCTTGACGCCTACTTTGATTTCTGGTGATAAGTCCCAAGTCAACGTCATTGCCCATGAATTGGCCCATTCCTGGTCGGGTAACAACGTGACCAACGCCTCCTGGGAACATTTCTGGTTGAACGAAGGTTGGACTGTTTACTTGGAGAGAAGAATTGTTGCTTCTTTACATCCTGAGCCTGAAAAGGCCAGAGGGTTTGAGTTCTTGATGGGCTGGAATGATTTGGTCAATGCTATTGACGCTTTACCAAAGTTTGAGTACTCCAGATTGATCCAGGACCTGAAGCAAGGTGAGATTGATCCAGATGACACTTTCTCCTCTGTTCCTTATGAAAAGGGCTCCAACTTTATCTATCATTTAGAAACCAAGCTTGGTGGGTTGTCTGAATTCGATCCATACATCAAGTTTTATTTCTCCAAATTCTCCAGACAATCCATTGATTCCTATCAATTCATCGACTCTCTTTATGAGTTCTTCCCAACTAAGCATGAAATCTTGGACTCCATTGACTGGGAATTGTGGTTATACACCCCAGGTTTACCACCAAAGGCCGATTTCAATTCTGAATTAGTGGACACAGTGAGCAAGTTATCCAACGATTGGATCGAACAAACAGAAAAATTGACCACCGAATTAAAATTCATTGAATATTTCAACGGTGGAGATAAGAATGAGATTTATAACGAATTTTCATCTGAACAAAAGATCTTTTTCCTTGATTCTCTTTTAGAACCATTGGCCACCAAGCCAACTCTTTACCAATCCAACCCAGAAGCCATTAAGGCTTTTATCCAATTGTACGCTGATTTGCAAAGCACCAACAACACTGAAATCAAATTCCGTTTGTTCAAGTTGAAGATCCAAGCCAAATTAGACTCTTACTACCAAGACTTGGCCACTTGGTTGTCCACTGTTGGTAGAATGAAGTACGTTAGACCAGGTTACAAGATGCTTAACGACGTTGACAGAGACTTGGCTGTCAAGACTTTCAAAGAACATGAGACCTTCTACCATCCTATTTGTGCTAACTTGGTCAGAAAGGATTTGGGGTTGTAGAACTGATTTATAATTTTTAATATATATTTATATATTTATATTTATAGCACCATGGTCACCAGCCAATTGCATTATTCAAAATATCTCCAATCAAACCGTTCAATTCATCCTTTGTCCCTTCATTGGCATCTTTATGATTGTTAATATTATTATTATTGTTATGCTCCAGCATATTCAAGGATCTATTATTTCCAATCAAAGGCGAACTACTTGCACTGCCATTTGTTCTCATAGGACTGTTAGTGCCACTGATTTCCTTCTTGAGCATCAAAGGTGATGAGATTGGTGTGTTTGTTCCACTGGATAAGATGTTCGACATGATCTTGTTGTTTGCTGTGGATGTGGCTGGTGTGCTGCTTGATGTTTGTTCGGACTTGACAGTGACCGTGGTATTAGCAGTAGCAGTAGTGTTAGTGGTGGTGGTACTTTCACTGGCGGTAGCAACATTTGTATGGAAGTCGCCTTCGCCTTCGATGTGACAATCATCTTTCAAGCGAACACTGTGCAATTGATAGATAGGAACACTTGGTTCGACTAAGAACGGCGCGATTTGCAAAGTATCCAAGATATCTTCATTTGTCATGACGACTTTTCTTTTCTGCTTCTTTATTGTCGTGATCTTTGGTTTCTTACCCGCAATCGCTTGGTTTTGTTCTTGTTCTTCTGCGTCTCGTTCTTCTTCTTCGTCTTGGTCCCATTTGCGTCTACGGAATCTGACAGTATCAATCCCTGCTTCAATGATCCCCTTGAGATAATCCTGGAGACCCAAACTGACCAGTTCGACAGCCTGTGAGTCAATGGAGCCCGTAAGCCCGTGTTCTCTTGCGATACCCAACATTCTCTTGCTGAGGTTATCTGCATCCGGCAAAGTGTACGTCTCACGGGACAAAGGTACAGCATTTGCAGTGGCGATATCATGTGTCCATTCAATCGAAGAGGCCGTGTTGTTGTTGTTGTTGTTGTTGTTTACTGCGGCAGTGGCGGACTGGTCTTTCACGTTCCGGTACGGTGTCTTTGGTAAGAGCGCTTGTCTTGTCAGTGTCAGAGTTGAATTGGACATTGATCGTTTGCCTGAGTCACGTGTGATTGATTTGATACGATGTCTTTCTCTTATTGGAAGACTCATGATTATCTTTTTCAGTCTTTCGTACTGCGAGGAGGAGGACGAGGACTTTCCAGACTTGGATTTGCCCTGTTTGTTTGTTTGCGAATTGCTGATGCCATTTCCACCTTGAGCCTGGGCGTCTAAGGAACGACGGGAAATCGTGAAGTTAGATGTTGCTAGGTATGTCTCCGTTGGGGGTTCACGGAGCGAGTTGGAGAGATTCAGGAGAAGCAGCTGGTTGTGAAGCTTTCTTAGTAATCCGACGGTATGTGTTGGTCTTGCTTTAATGTGAACACTACCAGTGTTATTGAAACTTTGGGGTGTCATGGCTGTGGCTGTATCGCCATTCTCATTCTGAGTCTGCTGCTGCTGCTTGTGCAAGTTCTCAGCACCCTCATTGAATATCTCCTCTAGAGCAGTTTGGAACTCCACTCGTGACCGTTTCCCTATGATAAACAAGTTCAAAATCCGTTGATAACGAATCCATAACTCCATTCCTAGAATCCGGGCCATCTCTGACGAAACGGGTTCCACGTCCAATCTCCTGAGCTTCACTGCTGAACTAGGCACCTGTTTCGGAGTATTGGTCCCGCTCGTGTTGGCATTGCTGGATTGTTGTGACAAGTCTGATATCTGTGCTGTCATGCTTGTTGAAGCTGTCAATCCACCTGGTAAAGTGCCTCCATGCACTCTTAAAGAGCCGTTCTCTACCATTGACATAATATAACTGCTGCTGTTGCGTTGCCACTGAATTTTCTGGTTTAAAAGTCCATTGTTCTAATTGTATTGAGAAGTACCAGCTTTTTTTCGAATTCATAACAATATAACAGCCCAATTTACAATTCGCGCCGCCACAAAACTGATCAATTATATTTCAGTCACGTGGGATGTTTTTTTTTTTGACTAGCTTAGTAAGAACAATTAGTGTATACACTTTAAATAAATAAATAAATAATTAATTAATTCATTAATTATTTACATGATGGAGCAATCCGTTAGACCCAAACCATACATGACTCTTTCGACGTCCTTCTTAATCTTAGTCCAATCACTTCTTCGCTGAACAAATTCATAAATCTCTTCCTGTTTGAAAATCCCATTAAACTTGGACAAATCCATAACCAATTTCCCCAACTCTTTGGAGTCCTTGGTATCAATAAGATACAATTGCCCCACTTCTTTCAAAGCAACAAAGAAAGGCGTGATATTCTTCTGTCGTAAAGTCAACGTCACGAAATCGTAATATAAATTCAAGTCCGAAATCAAAACAATGGCACCGTCTGTTGATACTTGTCTCTTCTTAATATTCTTCACGATGATTTGAAAGAATCTCTCCCCAATTTCCTGTTGGAATACATCGATAATACCCTTCTCCGTAGACCCGTTCAATAAGCTGATATGATTCGATAACAATTCAACAGTTTTCACAGCACATTTAGTAGGCCCAAAATTAATAGGAACAGCAGCACTGATAGATCCTCCTGTAATTGATTGTTTAGGATTGAAGTCATTGATCAATTGCAAAGCGTTGAAAATGAATTCAATCTCGTCCATAAGTTTGTCGATACCCAAGTTCAACCCCTTAGCTACAAAGTTATCCAACAACGATTCAAAAGTCTTCTTTGCTTGATTCACAGGGTTTAAGAACTCATCCTTTGGTGTGATTTTGGCCATGACCAATTCATTGTTGTAAAAGATTTCAAGCATTTGTTGGATCAAATCTGCAATGTTGATTAACTCTGTGAACTTTACTAACGGTTCCACTGTGTTCAAGTGTTCGATAGATTCAAGAGATTTAAATTCGTTTGGATCATATTTGGTTAAGAGATCAATGGCCTTTTCAAACCCAGGTTTCACGTGATTCATAGAAAGAACATAAAGAAGTTTGATGAAAAGTTGTTCGATTTGAGAATTGAGTTGGGCATGTGTTATGATTTGAGTCACTTGTGGCAATTGAAGGATTTTGTTGAACGTGCTGTAATTCTTGATTCTTGAGCGACAATTCTCGATGATCGTATAAGCTAATTCAAAGTTAATGAATGTCTTCAAATTCTTCAAGTTCTTGTTGAGAACTTCAAAGTTCAATTTAAGTTTGATTTCCTGCTGTGTTTGGTCTTTCTTGGAGTTGAAGATCTTGGTGAAATTGGTTAAAAGCTCAAACTTATTTGTCTTGACTTGATCGTTGTTGTACTCCGTAAGCAAGTTCTTATAAATTGTGTCCTTTTCTTGCTCTTCTTGTTCTCGAACTTGTTTTTCAAAATTGTTGATTGAATGCAACGATTCAGACTCAAAGTTGGTAATATCGTCATTGAGAAATTGTACCAGCAATGGCTCAAAGTATAAGTTGATGAATGTTCTCAGTAAGGTTTTGTATTTATCCCCTGCATTGACAGATTCATCCACACCAGGAACAAGCTTGCTCATCAATGAATCGTAAATGTATGGCGTGATGGCCACATTCTTACCACATTCCCTGGAGAAGAAACCTTCAATGATATTCTTCTGTATCACGGGCTCCACGTACAATAACATCACTGGCAATTGTACACCAAAACAACTATCGATAATCTTTGATTTTTCATTAATGAAAGCTATCAAATCGTCAATAACGTCTTCGAGACAAGGTTGAATCAATTCCCCAGAGGAATCCAAGATAGTACTTGGAAAGAAATCAATTGGGAATTTGTTCTCCTGTTTGAAGAATTCCACTATCAATTCCTCTTGATCTAGATTATTCAATCCTTCCACTATTAAATTGACGACTGAGTATTCTTGTTTGTTGAAGGAGTCTTGCAATTCATGGAAAAGATATTTTGTATACTCCTTGATTAGGATATCTACATTCATCTTCATCTTTGTATGGTATTCAATGCTGTTGTTATTCATGAGAATAAACTTGTCCAAATTAACTAGGATAATTGCCTTGTCTTGTAAGGAACGATTCTCCTTACCTCTAATATCCTTGAAGAATGCTTCAAAGTCAATCTCCATCTGATCTTCAGAGCCAGCAAGACTCAAATCCAATTTCTCCAATCTGTCAAGGTATGTTCTCAAGTGTTTAAAAATGTTCAGACAACATCTCATAGGATTATTGGTTCTTCTGAAATGGAAAACATTCGTAGCGTCATACTGGAAAAGTAAATCGTCTTGAAACAAGGGATCGTTGATTATGAACACCCGATTCAAGCGTTCGGTATAGTATTTGATGTGGAATTCATCAGTTTGCAAAATATCACGGATCTCTTTACCAGAATGAAGTAGTTCATGAAATGTGGTAATGGGAAGTGATCCTGCTATGGCCAAGACGATATTGGGTGTCGTGAACAGTGTTCGAGATGTCATTTGCATTATACTTGAGGAATCTTGAAAGCGTCAGATTGGTGGATTTGATTTCAATAACACAGGAAGAAGTGAAGATTATGACACTTTTCAGATCTAAACAACAACAACTTCAATCAACTATGTCAACAGTTGTACGCGTTTAGATGCAGGCTGTGTGTTTCGGAATCAATTAAATCAACTTCCTTCAGGCTTCCAACTTCCAGGTTCACCCTCGTATATCAGTCTAATTTATTTGTCTTTGGCTTGTAGGATCAGAAGCAACCACGTGATGGGTTCTACGTGGGATCCGGAAATGAATGTCGCGAATAGCCAAATATCTCTTTCATCATCGGTCAAAGTACACCAGCTCTGTCGCATGCATTTCAAGAAATTCAAAAATGGCTGCTTCTCGTCAACACATACAAACTGATTATAGGAACAGTGAACATTTGTTTTTATTTTGATCATTGAATAAACATTCATACACCCACGTTCAATCTTATTATAATCATTCAACATGTCTTCTGATCTTTGGTAAGTTTTCCCATCAAACCATGTCGACGAATTGGGTTTTGGGTGTCAAGAGAGAAAGAGTTTGATGGCGTTCTCAACGTTGTCACTTTTCTATCATAGCTCTAGACATCAATCCAATTGAATCATTGCACAGATCCAAGATGTCCAACCCTGCATCACATACTAACCACCATCTATAAAGTCCTGTCTACGCTCCATTCTTCGGTGCCATCGGTTGTGCTTCTGCCATTGTCTTCACCTGTTTCGGTGCTGCTTATGGTACTGCCAAGTCTGGTGTTGGTATCTGTGCCACTTCTGTCTTACGTCCAGACTTGTTAGTTAAGAACATTGTTCCAGTTATTATGGCTGGTATTATTGCCATTTATGGTTTAGTTGTTTCCGTTTTAGTTTCTGATTCCTTGAAGCAAGGCCAAGCTTTATACACCGGTTTCATCCAATTGGGTGCTGGTTTAAGTGTTGGTTTATCCGGTTTAGCTGCTGGTTTTGCCATCGGTATCGTTGGTGATGCTGGTGTTAGAGGTACTGCTCACCAACCTCGTTTATTCGTTGGTATGATTTTGATTTTGATTTTCGCTGAAGTCTTAGGTTTGTACGGTTTGATTGTTGCTTTACTTTTGAACTCTAGAGCCACTCAAGATGTTGTCTGTTAAGTTGTTCGTTGGAATTTGTAATTGGTTAGATTGATTTGGTTGTGTTTTCTCTGCTTTGTTTGATACAATTCTTTGAATGTTATTCCAATGTTTCACCAATTTTTAACCAACTCTTATACTGACATCTGCCTTTCCCACCCTCACAACCCAAATTCTTCCTTTTTATCACCTCATTTTTTATTAATATTATGATTCATACACAATGGTACAATAGCTTTGTTCAATTGGCCCTAGTGTGTCTTATATGTGCCATTAACATATAGAAGGGCATGTATTCACTGTGGCTGTTTTAATGACTATTATTCCTATCTTTGCTGTTGAATTTGATTAGCACAACAACTCTTTTTCAAAACTTATTCGATATTAACTGGAATTATCTATATGTATATACTATAGTGTATTTCTTTTTTTTTTTAATATCAGATTTCATTTACGCATATCATATCAACTTGTAACAGCAATCTATATATACCTGTATTAGATATATACATGCTAATCAATGGCCCTTCTTTCCACATCATCATTACTCATAGTAGCTGAAGCATCAAGCAAAACAGAAGGCCAGCGTTTTCTCTCACCATAGTAAAGGCAACGATATTGATAAAACAGCAACATAATAGAAACCAATTGACAGCCATTCCCAATATCGGATTGTAAGTTAATGAATTTCACATGAAAGGCTTCTGATCCTTCATACAGGCCACAACAAAGAAACATCGAACATCTTACCAAATCAATATAGACCATTAAATAGTTGATCTTAGTATAATAGATACTGATGAAATTCAAAGAACACTGAGGAAGATACTTAAACGAACTCATTATTGAACTGAAGACCCATACGAAATTAGGTAGGTCTAATAGAAATAGACCATATCTCCCAGGCATAGCTGAGCGTGATGCGTTTCTGGATATTATCAACATTACAAGTATCGTGAGTGTGATCAATGTAATAGTGAGTTTTGTCAGGTGTTGATGTCTATGTCTTGTGTTTCTATATTTGAGGTATTGGTATATCAACATTGATATTAAAAGAAAATTGAGCAGATCTGTAATGATAATCAGTGGCGAGATGTGAATTGAGGGTGAGGTTGGGTATCTGTAAGCATATTGAGCTTTGGCTATGGGTGTAGAGTACAGGCTTGTTGATAGTAAGGAATATATGGTCTCTGTGAACTGGTTGAGTTATGTTAGTAATGATTCTAGCACCATAACGGAACTTTGGTAGTGGAAAGATACATACAGATAGAACCAGATAATCAATGGATAATGAGTATATGGATTTGAGCTTATTGACTTGGTAAGTCTGGGAAAGTAAGGATAATGTCTGGGATGAGTACACAGGTTAGTAAGCTTTTCTGTCATGGTTTCATATGATCATGGATTCTTGCAAACTAGATTTAACGTACTCTAAGAATAGAGAGAGATGCCTGTATGTGAAAAAGGTTCATCGAGATGCAGGGTAGATGATGATTGGCGTGAGTAAGACTACACAAAGGAAATTAGACTTAAAGGTACAAATGATGGATATTCCCGCTCATAAAGTCACAGCTTATACAATTATTTCATATGTTACCATTTGATGTTTGGATGTTGTTAGGTTCACAGTGAAAGTTCAAAACTGGCCAGGCAAATGCTTTTACCATCTTGAAGAGTATTGAAATGCAAAGAAAAGACTCATAATTATCTTATGAAAATGAGTTCTATCCTTCAAACAACCCTTACAACACAAGATGATCTCATATCACTGATTCCCATCCCTAATATCTCACCATGTTCTGAACAATCCGATGATTTCTTAGAAGTTAGACCTAATCGTATTGATATCCGTTCCATCATGGGTCAATCAGGGAAGAATATTGTCACCAGAGGAACTCTTACTTCATTGGATATTATCTTAGCAGCGGATGGTTTTAGATTGGCTGCTGTTCCTGGGGTTGTATGTGGTGTTTTGACTGGAGGTGGGCATATCAAAGTGGTGTTTGTTGAGTTATCAGCATCGTCAGCCAAAAGTACACCTCTAATCCTTCAAAGCATCAAACTCTCTGATTCAATCGGTCAATTGACTTTGGATCCATTTACATTCACCGTTAGCGCTAACGGTATGATTTCTGTTTACACAAAGGAAGGTTTATTGGTCACATTGACTTTGAAGAAAGGTAGGTCTAAGAAATCCGAATATACATGGGAGAATATCATCAATAGAAACAAAGCTGGAAAATGGAAAGGAGCTGTTTATGATATTGATACTTGCACTCTGACGAACATCAATCCTTCAAACCGTGCTCCTTTGACTGTGCATAAAATCATTCCTAGTACTGATCTATCAATAACGACTTATGACATTCTATTTACACCGAATGGAGAAGAAACAATTATCTATGCCAAATATCAAAGCAATGATAAGGGATACCTTAAGATGGTTGATCATTATAAATTCAAGGAAGATGAAGGAAAGGTGAAGATCACCCGGACAAAATATGGTATGATTTTCCTAAGCTCAGAAGCTTTGTATTTCAAGGTCGATAAACAGAGGTTTTCCAGTTTAAGCTTGACACCTGGTGTTCTCAATCATATCACAGAGAATTTAGACCTTAGACTGGCCAATAATTCTTTGTTAAAAATATCATTGCCTAAAGGCCAACAATGGGATGATGTGTTGAGTCTCTTCAGTATGACTGTTTCAACTAAGGAAACTTCGGTCATTTTACTCACATCCAAAGATCATAAACCATCACACCAAGTAATCTTTAACCATAGCATCCAATTCTCAGAACTACAAGAACAAAACGACGACAACAATAATTATAATAATACTAATGGTAATGAAGAACTATCGACTCTGAAAATAGAATCAATGACCCACAAGATACTACTAGAATCTGACTTGCACGTGTTTCCCAACGCCAGAAATCACATAATCAATATCTCATCAACACAATTACTATACTACCAATTTTCGTGCCAAGAAGAACCAATCATATTAACACTTCAACAAAATACTTTGAAATCTAACTACTCGGGAGTGCAAACCTCTCAATCCAATTCAACAGGACCGATTCTTGATTTGAATATTATCGAATCGTTCATACCTCGCTTACAAGCTTCTGGATGTTGTTCTTCTTCTTTGGTTTCTGGTCCTGAAAACAACAGATCTGGGTATCTAAGCACCATAACGAAAGAATTTGAAGTTGGTTTCGATTCTATTGTTTACGGTTTCCATGATAGTACGTTCGGTGTACTTGATTATTGGATCTCTGGAGAATATTTGGTATTATCTCTGGTTAGTGGTGTTAAAATCTTACAAAAAGAGGGAAGATTTGAAGAATCTTATTCATGGAAGGACATCCAATGTGAGCATATAAAGGGTGACGTTCTGGATGTTAGTCTGAGTGTTCAGGACATGGACCATCTTGTGTTGATTACCACTGAAGGCATCTTTTCCTTAAAGAAGAGTCTTGTATCAGATCTGAATGTTTCCAAAGGTCAATTCACCCAACTTTTGAAGGAATCAAGCATTAATTATGGGGATCAGAATTTGTTGGACTGCTTAGTTTACGTCACAGCATTCCATGAGGTTTACCATGGTACAAATATGATTTATTCACTATCCTCTTCAGAACCATGTTCTCTTTCCTCTTTGAGATTTCATGATGGATCTTTGATTGTTGCAATTGGTGATTGGGAAGGATTTGTACATTTGGTCAAGGTTTCTAAGGATTCCTGTACTGTAATTTCCACTCTTATATCTGAACAGATTTGTGACAAAGGTACGATGAATGAAGTCTCACTGAAATTGGTCTCTGATTCAACTATGAATTATGAGGGGTTTATCATTCTTGTTTCAGATATTCATGGTCGTGTTGTGGAGCTTAACGATCATACAGAAATCATTGGTCGGTTAGGATCTGTCTGTTCAGGAAACGCACCAGTTCACATTCATAATTACGATGCAACTCATGTTATTTTCAATGATTTTGATACTGTTGTGATGGTTGAGTTTAATGAAGCTGGCCAGGTTATTAGAAAGGGATATTTGGACGTGAATTGTGGAATTTCCGGGGTTCCTAAGAATATCAAAGTGATTGAAGGTCGCCTGTTCATTATTGATCATCAGCATATTAAAGAACTAACCATAAATTCGAACTCCTTACAAACTAAAACCAGGATACAAAGTTTCTCTAATCAAATCATTCGCAAATCAATAACGTCAACCAATCATCAACAATTCACCATTTTACTCACTCAATCTACAGCTAGAAAGAATGCTATCCAATCCTCTTTACGAGTGATATCAACCACGACCACCAAATTAATCTCTCAGTATGACCTCCCATTAGACATCGAAGCGACAGACATCATCAACATGTCCTTCAAGCCCAATTCTCTGTTCTCATCGAGTGGAACCTCGCAAGTTTCCAACACGGGTTCAATGACCATTCAATTACAAACTGTACTATCACAAACCTTTGCTGTAAGTGTTATAAATCACAACATCACACCTTCGTTAGATGCAAATGCCTCCTTGTTACTCTTCACCATTGACGAAGATGGTAATATTTCCCTGCAATCGAAGTACTCTGAGGATGGACCAGATGCTAATGATAACACTGCTGCTCACTCGAATTCAAGAGAACAAATAGGGAAGTTCAACAAACTTTTAAACCTAGGGGAATCCCACATAATTGCAGTCGGTGATGTTATTGCTTTGTTTCAAATTAGATATGATATCGGATCCTCCCGGTTTACCATGGAGAGATGGTCGACATTTATACACACAAGATATTTCACTATGGATGTTCAGCTGATTAAAGATGATGAGGTTATTGTTGGTGATATGGTTTATGGTGTTAGTATGTTGAAGATAAGTCGTGGTAATGGTAAGAGTTATGTCTTGGAGAGCGTTCCCGGGTTCAAAATTCCTTCTCAGAAATATCAAATGTTGACCATCTTGAAGACTGTTGGTCCTTTGATTCTGATATGTGATCAAGCTAATAATTTATCTGTATTCGTACAGAATGATGAAGGTATTCACTGTATCAGTTATTCCAAATTACGATTATTCCCTGGTGAGTCTGTGAATGTAATTGAAGGCTTAGCCCATTCCATTGACAAATTGAAAAATTGGTTAGGTGAAGAATATACGAATGGTGATTCAGAATTAGTTCCATTCGCTTTGTTCGGCACGTCAAGTGGATCAATTATTCAATTATCAATGGTTGTCAACGATGATCTAATACAACAGCTTACTCTGGAAGAAAAGAGGATTTATCAAGAGATGAGACAGGATCCAAAATGTATTGATTCTATCGATAGGTCTGAGGATTTGTATGTTGATACTTCAAGTACAACAGAAACCTTAATTAATGGCGAGATGATGTTGAAAAGTAAGCAGTTAATAAAACAACCTGAAATCAGCCGATTAATTCAAGACAAATGTGATATATTTCAGGAATAGTATAAGAAGAAAAATAGTATATTATCTACCCCTTTAAAAGAGTCATTCTTTGTATGTATCTAATCCTCTTTAATCAATACTATTGAACGCGTGTCATCTTTAATTATTAAGGAGTCGACTACTGCAAGTACCAAGTCCTCCTAGTCCAACAATCTGAAATCTCAGAAGACTGACGAACAGAAACCAAAGACTGGGAAAGAAGTTCAATACTACCAGAGACCAAAATTCACGCAGGTATTTCAGCAACAACATCGGCAAAGGAATCTTCCAATGAAACACAGCAACCAAGGGCAGTGTGACAAGAGAAATCATTACCCAAGGCTTAATGGGGGATTCCACATTCAGAATACTCGATTTTATGGAAGGCTAGTTTGAAAAGAAGCT
>JAKUBK010000303.1:0-15269 GCA_030566875.1 Waltiozyma chaumierensis | reverse complement strand
TGGAACCGAAGTCCTCTGTTAAGTGCTTGAGGACGAAGCATTGTAGTTTGGTTTGAATCGAGTTGCTGTTTATCCTGAGATCTGGGTGGCCTATTTCTAGAGTTGGATCTTAGTTGGGGGAGATATATGTTACTTTGTTTTGAGAACGTGCGCGTTATATATAATTAAACTCAATGATTATGTAACGAAAAGATTCCAACACACATATCATTTTTGGCCTAAAATTGACAACAACAGAGCTTATGAAAAAGTCTAATGGACCTTGGTTTTACCAAGCTGTGCAATGTCTTACAGACTGACGTATGAGGTATCTACCATCGACCATCAACTAAAGGAAAACATACTACAGAAACGACAGAGAAATTTGGTAGAAAAGATCATTAATTAATTAAACAAAATCCCAACAACATAATAAATTGTTGATTGTGGAGATCATAAAATCTAGAGTTAAAATTGTTAGTAATTAAATCCAAAGAAAAAAAAAATATTCACCAACGAAACCAAAATAAAAAGCTATAATCACACAGAACAGACAGAAATCAATAAACTGTAAATAATCAGAGCGTTTGACAAATTTTTCTTCTCATATACAAAAATTTCGAAGAGCTGGGTTTATATTATTTGTCTCTACCGGACGTGTTCTCATCACTTAGATTCAGTTTATTGATTTTTTTTTCTTCTTCCTTTTTTGAATGATTTCTGATTTGTTCTTGCTGCTTGTTGAAAATTGCTTGAGTGATTGGTTCGTTAAGAGCGACAATAAGCTCACATACTCATGGCTTCGATTTCTTTCTTGAGGAATTAGAAAGCTTAGATGGCCAAATCAAGGTGGTTCGAATCAGCACTTAAGTTCTTTCAATTTTTTGTTTTTTTTTTTGTACGTCTGGTTCAATTTCCAAGTTTGAAAGTTCTTCCCACCAAGGGAGATTTCGCGGAGAGACTTGATTCTATTAGGGCTGACACAAGACCAAATCTTGAGTCTTGCATTCATGGTCTTGACAACTTGAGACACTTGAGAGACACTTGAATCTGGGATCGTCACTGGAGTCCTGGACACGACTGGTATGGGTTAAATGGGAGGTACGACTTAGGATCACTAAGGAATTAAGGAGTTAAACTTCTAATTAAAATTTAGTATCAGTGTGTACATAATTATATGAATGCTTGATAACCATTCTGAGGTCGAAATATCATGTCTTGAAGTTCAATAAATTTAAAACTAAAAAATGTTTCGACCAATAAAATAGCCGTATCACATTCTTTTACAACGCTAAATAATATATAAATATCACCACTGATATTTTATTTAGTAGGAGAAGAAGAGCTTGGAATGTCAGATCTGTAATTTTGGTAGCTTTTAATTTTTTTTTTCTTTTCTTCCAGCGGCGGCACAAATATTTGTCAGAAAGTGCGAAAGTTTATGCAAATTATAGCCCTGATTACCCATTTTAAGTACTTTTTCGGGTACTTTTGCGCAGAATAGTTTCGCCAAATTAGATTTGAAAATAGTTTTGACGGAATTGCCGACATCTATTGTTATTTAGAATTTGTTTGAAAGGGAATGTTTCATAAGCAAATATTCTGCGATAATTTGGAAAGTGGAAAGTGAAGATCAAAGCATTTGAAAGTTATATCAAAGAATTTTCTGTAGTAGTGTACCGTATACGCCTCATTTCTTGCCCGTCAATCCCGCCAGTATTCCAAATATTTCCATACTAAAGTTACACATACTCTCCAAAACTACCACATCATGTCCAGTGCAAAGACTTTGAAAACCGTGGAGTTGGTGTTAGATAAGTATATCAACCAACCAATCTCGCCGTTATCTCAAAACACAACCATCCCTTCTCCCCTAGGAATGGCCAATACAACAAAAGCAAAGAGTTCGACTAAAGCACCAGCAACAGCTCCTCCAACAGCTCCTCCATCCTCATTATTAATCGAAGAAGATCTTTCATCGCAATTAGCAGACGATCTTAGAGCCTTCATTGACGGTTGTGCAGATGACGATGAAACCAACCTCTCATATGCCACCAAGCTATTATCACAAGTTGTCTCTAAGACCAAGCCACCTAACGATTACCTTATCCATATTGTTGATGAAGAGCTCTTGTCGAAGATCTTAGGCTCTGTCAACTCCGCCTCCTCAACAGAGACCGTTAACGCTGTTCTAAGACTCATGACGTTCCTTATTAGAGGCTGGGTGTTTTCGAAGGGCATGGACAAGGAAAGATACCTAGTGCCTGTCTTAAATGCGCTAAGTGAAAGCGGCTATAAGTTGTTACACGTCATATCTTCCAAGGTGCAAGTATCTGGTAGTGGTAGTACTTCAGTCCATATTGAGAATAATTTGGAGTTGGTTTTGAAATCGATTAATTTCATCACCAGCTTTCTCTGCGTCAACCATCTGAAGATGGGCTCTCTGACTAACTTAATGGAGTTTATCTTGAATCTGCAAAAAAATGAGTTCCTCTTGTTCCTTATCAATGTGTACCGAATTGACGAGACCAGATTCCAGAAATACGTTCATCAGCCAATGCTTCAACTCCGTGAGACCTTGATCACCAACTACAACATGCTGAACACCATCTTAGTGAAGGACCATCTTCACATGAACTTTGTCGATAATCTGATCCAGGAAATCGTCGAGGACTTGACAAGGTCCAACAACCTGATCAACGCCAAAGAAAGCTCCATTTACATCAGAGAGAACTTCTCGCTGTTACATCTGACCGATCTCTACTTCTTCTTAAAGAACAACAACATCGCTTTCAAGAAACAATTCTACGAACAGTTGATTTTCCACACATCTGAGTCGGACCAAGACGAGATCTTCCCCTTGGTTATCGCCTCATCCAAAATCACCAACGCCATTCTAGAAATCCCAGACAATGATGAACTAAGAGGCCTCTTCAAGGTTTTCATTTTGAAGGACATGTTGTATTACCATCTCGTGGTCAAGATGTCTGAAGTGTGGAATGCTTCTATGTCAACATTGCCAGATCTTTATAAGCTGTGTTCCATTGTTGATATTTTGTTTTCTCTGATCAATGAGGATGTTGTCGAAGTTTTAGAATTGGGAACATTCACTGTTGATAAGCTGGTTGTTATTTTCAAGAAGATCACGTACGATGATATCAGATCGATTCAATTGAAACACATCAAAGAAGATCATTTGACCTCTTTGTCTGTAAAGACCGGAGAGTTTGACACCCTTTTGAAAGATCAGGTTTTCGAGTTCATAAGAAACCAAAGAATTATCAACTTATCCAAGGGGTTTTGGGTGTATTCATCCATTTCCACCTCTGTTGAAGACAACCATGATTCTTCTGCGTTCAAGTACTACTTTGTGATTCTTTCAGCCAACCACAAACAACTACTTTACCAAGAATATCCAACCAAATTGGAAAAGAGTCCCAACATTGACAAGTCTGGTGAGGCCATTAACATCTCCTCAATCACCAAAATACATACTCAGCTTGTTCTCCAGTCTTCCAAAGACAAGACAGTCACGCATAACATGGATCCAAACTCCAGATTGGTGAACTTGTTGGAGCGTCCAACTATCAACAAGGTGTCACTATTGAACCGTAAGGGTACTGCCTTGTTGACTGTGTATGATACGGTCGGTGATTCTGTTCTGTGGATTGACGGGTTGAAACTGTTGATGAGGGATTTCGATGGTGTCAGTGGTGAGTTGCGTAAGCAAAGCGACGAGTTGTTTGAAGTGCGGAAGGGAATCCAGTTGATCAGTTTGGAGAATAAAATTGTCCATCACCATAACGCCACTCAAGAAGAAGAGACTACACAGGTCGAGGAGTCGGATGTCAGTGATCTGGAAGATGATTTATACGACTTAGATGAACTGCATGACATCTCCACCGGGTTTTACTATACATAGAAACCTACTCATTAATATACTGTACATATGAATAGATGATAGACTTCAGGTGTACTAATCTATTCAATTGCAATAGTCTTAATAATCGACGACTAGAAATAAATAACCTTGAAGGGCCTGGGTATCTCTATAAAAACAAATATATAAAATTAAAAAGATTCAAAAAAAAAAAAAAACACATTTAGTGGTGATCGAATAAAACTTTGTGTCAATATTGGATCTAGATGTCCAAAACGACAATGAATGAAAACTAATATTGAGGAGGGAAGTGGAAAATTAAGATTGGTACAATCTCAAAGTACCAAAGTATTGTTCGATACCGTAAGGACCTGGATCTTTCCAGAAATCGTTGTACAAAGAAAGAATAGTAACCTTCGAATGCATTTCCTGTAGAATAGCTTCGACAGCTATTTCTTGGTTTGCCAAAGAAGGAATATTGTTACCATTCTGAGCACCAACAGAAGGATACCCTGTTTCAGTAACGAGGACTTCCTTGGCTCCACAAATATTCTTCACAATGTTGTACTGTCCAAGAACAAAAGTACCCGAAGAAGCGGCAGAAGAGTAAGGGTCAAAGTAAGAATGTGGGTTGATACCAACGATATCAATGGCCGAATCAGTACATAGTTGTGGGTTGTTTTCATAACTGACAGGTGGCTCAGAAGTGGTGATTGGTCCAATGTACCCACCAGCACGCAATCTACTCTTTACATCAGTGATGATACTAATCAAAGTAGCGGCATTCATAAACCCTGAATTAACAACTTCATTACCAACAGTGATGAAATCAAAAATATCCCAACCGTTAGTGTGAGCCCAGGAGATCAAGTCGTCAACATAACCAGTGATGTCTGAGTAACCGTTGGAGCTCATCCAGAAACCTTGGTTGACCTTCAATCCAAGAGTCTTAGCATTGTTCAAGACCGTGTTGATTGTGTTACAGTCGGTACCATACATACGGATCTTTGTGATACCGATGCTTTTGATGATGGACAAGTCTTGGTAAATAGTGCCAGAGGACTTACAGCCCCCACTATCGGTGTAAGGAGAGTACACAATTGCTGTCGGAATGACCTTACCGTAGGAGTTGATCGTTGAGAAGCCAGTTGATGTAGGTAAAGAAGATGTTCTTGTGGATGAGGTTTTAATCAAACTGGCTGGTGGTTCCAACTCAATTGATGCTGGAGGACCAAGAAGTGTGATGTATGCGAAGACAGGTGTGTCCTTAGCTGTAAAAAGACCATCATCTCTCTTCACAATTTCGGGGAATGATGTTGCTTCTGGAGCTTCTGAGATTTCTGCACCACATGCTAGTTGGGTGGTAAAGAGCAATGCTGTCGTTGCTAGTGTTGATAGTAGGGAGAACCTCATTGTGATGTAGGTTTCAGCTTTTGCCAGTGATGATGTTTTTTTTTTAATAAAAGAATGTACGCAGTTGGGCTTCAATGATTTCCGGATTCAGTTAAAATGATACAGCTGATTTGATATGTGTTATTTGTGATTAACTATGAAGATAACAGTTGCACGTTATAAATGAATGGATAACAGTGACAATGATACCTCGCAGGTGAAAGTGCTTTTGCTTTGTTTGTTAAGGACGTAGAAGGGTTGAAGTAAAAAAAAAACATAGATTTCTTCGGCATCGTGTTTATATAAATGAATCATCATGAACAACAGCTCCCTTCAAAAAAAATCTGTCCAAGATCGAAAGACAAACAAACAACGAGAAACTTTCTGTGTCCTACGTCAAGCAGGGGTTTAACTGCTGGCTCAAGGGCCACCCATCAAGATATAGTTACTAGTGTGTACACTGTACATTCAGGAGTCAGCAGATGAGGTGCTGCATGATACAGTAAGGACTAAACCTGGTCAAGTTTAAATGCGCGTGTTGAATCCTGATTAATTTTGATCTGTAATATTTTAACCTTAGAACTTGGGCTTTGGTGATTGAATTTTTTTTTTTTTTTTTACTTTTTGCTTCAGAAATTAGAATAGAAGTGAATTAAATTTGTCACTCCAAATAGCCTTTAGTAAGAAGGATTTTACTATTACTTGCTACCCTGTAGAGCATTGTCTAGTCGTTTGGTTCAACATCAAAGATTCAAAGTTGAAGGTTTTAATGCATATTTATGCATATCTGTCGAATCCAGATCTCCATTAAATACGAGCAATATACGTCTAGGACTCTAGAGTCTAGACTCTGAAGTCCGTAGGGCTTAAATTAGGTACCAGGCTCCAGCCTCCAGCTAATTGAGCTGTAACTTGTCAGGGTCCCCAACTTCCAAGTGCCCTCTCAAGTGATTGGTCTAGCCTCTAGTGTCGAGACTCAAGGCCTAGATCGACGTTCAATAGTCCACCACTTCACATGTTGTTTCAAATATAAGCCCTGAGTTTAAGAACTTACAGGCCCAGGACTCCAGAGAACGTTATAAATTTTACTCAGTACATTACTGTAAATTCAAGTCTCAAATTTTTATTCAATACCAACAACCACTTGTATCTTTTAACCCAATTCAAATCTCAATTTCGAAGGAAGACTTATTACACAGCCTCTAAAACTCGGGGTTTTTTTTTGGTTTACGAGTATGGATTCTGGGCTTTTGGAGACTTCTAGATATCTAGTATATTCGTATTCCCATGTGCAAGAGACTCTTAAATGTAAACCTGTTTAAATATGTGATTGAGTAACGAAAATCACAAAGGATTACAAAAACAATTTTAAAATAAAATTAAAAACACTAACTTATACGTCATTTAACGAAAACCAAATATAATATATAAATAAACAAACCCCTCTAGTGTACAGAAAATGATTAGAGTCCTATCCAGTTGGATATCTCCTCTCAATAATTAATATTATAAGAATTACTAGTAGCAAAACCTCAATTGTGGTACAAATTATCAGTACCGAAAGATTGCTCAATGCCGTAATCACCAGGTTGTTTCCAATAATCATTGAAGAGCGAAAGAATAGTAACCTTTGATTGCATTTCTTTCAAGATGGATTCAACTGCGATCTTTTGATTGGCAATAGAAGGAATGTTACCACCGTTTTTATCACCAACGGAAGGATAGCCCGTCTCGGTCACTAAGATGTCCTTACCTTTACAGATAGACTTGACGATGTTGTATTGACCAAGAACAAAGGAACCAGAAGACTCAGCAGTGGAATATGGGTCAAAGTAGGAGTGAACATTAATACCAACAAAATCGATATCTGAATTGTTACATAATTCAGGGTGGTTCTCAAAGATAACAGGTGGTTCCGAAGTGGTAACTAAACCATTGTAGCCACCAGCACGTAGTCTAGCCTTGACATCAGCAATAATGGAGATCAACTGACCAGCAGTCAAGTAGTTTGCAATGACGGCCTCGTTACCAATAGTGATGAAATCAAACACATCCCAACCATTATTCTTACCCCAGGAAATCAAGTCGTCAACCGCTGAAGAAATGGAAGAATAACCAGCTGGGCCGATCCAGAAACCTTGATTGATCTTCAACCCTAAAGCGGCAGCATTTGGTTCGATTGTGGAAAGAGAATTACAGTCAGTACCGTAAATTCTAATCTTGGTGATCCCCAAAGACTTAATGTAGGCTAAATCATTAACAACGGTAGTTTGACTCTTACAAGTACCGTCATTTTCATAAGGGGAGTACACAATAGCTGTTGGAACAACCTTGCCATAGGAGTTGATCGTGTTGAAAGTTAGGGCGCCTGTCGTGGATGTTCTGGTTTCTTCAACTGGAGCAGCTGTAGTTGTGGCACCTGTGGCTGTAGTTGCATACAGGTCTGTGTTGGTTTGTACTAGTTTGATGGTGTTCGAAGTGGTAACTTGAGCGTTATCTTGTGTAGTGGTTGTAGTGGCAGGAGCAGGATCTTGGGCTTGGGATTGTGCAGTAGTGCTACTAGTGGTGGTAACAGGAGCAGGAGCTTGGGCTTGTGTAGTAGTACTGCTACTGGTGGTAGTAGCAGGATCCTGGGCCTGTGTAGTAGTGCTGGTGGTAGTTAAAGGAGTTTCTGGTACATTGGCTTGTGGAGTTGTTGCTGTTGTAGCATCAGCAGATGTGACAGTGTCAGATGTTGCTGTTGTTGTTGAAGAAGAAGATGATGAAGAAGAAGAAGAAGAAGAAGAAGAAGTAGTAGTAGTGGTATTTGCAACGGCAGCGTCTGTGGTGGCTGAAGTGGTTTGATCTTGGCCTTGTGTAATAACAACAGTAGTATCAGCATTGTTGTTGTTCTGAGAAGTTGTTGCTGCGCCAGTGGCATTAATATCGCTGGTTGTATCCGCAGCTGGAGCAGTGGTGGTCGTGGTTTCTTGCGTGCTAGTTGGTGTCAAAGTAACAACAGTCTTGGTATTCCCTTCAGGGGCTGTTGAGTGGCCGTCAACTGTCACTTGATCCTTCTTAACAAAAGTTGTTGTGAACGTGGTTGGTTCTGCAAACTGTGTGGCATCTGTTAAGGTGAAAGTGTATGTCACTTCGTTGGAGACAAAGATCTCCACTGTTGGTGCAGTGTGTGTATGTGTGATTGTGGTGTATGTGTTGGTCACTGTTACAGCGTCAGCTGTGTGGACTCTAGTTACATATAACGGGGCCGCAAGGACAGTACCCATTAAGGTCAAGACAAAGGCTAATCTCATTATGAAGTGATTGAACGTGGATTGAGAATTTGGTGATTGTTCTTATGGGTAAAATGGAACAGTAAATGAAAGTATGACGTGTGTGTTTGTCTTCTATTGGCCAGAAAGTTTGATCGTATCTTTCAAAACATAATGTTGATAAAAAATCACCCTAAACAAACTGGGAAGGAATTGGCATCCTTTTTATAGCAAATCATCACAGTGGCCATTAATCGAGCATGAAACTTGAAGAGTCCCCATGAACCTCATCTAAAAACCTTGTGCTGGCTTGTTTTAGTTGATCCAGAGTTTAATTTTCTGGCTGGCGCTGCAAACTTGCAATTTATCGATTAGGGTAATGCTTGCACTTGGCGCATAAACATACCTAGCCTTGCATATAATATACATATTACAAACCGATCTGAAATGATCTGATGTGGTATATAACATTCCAATATGGTTGATTACATGTACTGGCCCAAGTTCCAACTCAGCTATCATGATTCATACCAGTCTATGATCTGATATTATAAGTTGTATCAGGATTCTGGATTCAGGGAATCAATTATGTTTCTTTTTTGTATTGTAGATTGTAGTTCATGCATTCAATTTGTAATCCATATATATATAGTTTTTTTTTTTTTTTTTTCAAAAATGAGACAACATTTACTAGCATTTGATAAATACATATAAAAATTATACTCTAATGATTCAAATGGATAGAAATGAATAATTCTTTCGGTCATAGTTAAGGACACATTCCTCAGTGTAACTGTACTACAACGTCATAATATTAGAAAAATACTAGTAGGTGGCCATAAACAAACAACAATCAGGAAAATATGGAAATCAACTGGCGGTTTAACAACACAAACAAAGCTTGGAATGTTTTCTTTTGCTTTAACAGTCGAACCTCATATCCAGTGAGTAATAAAACCATAAAAGGGGTTTAATTTTAATCCAATTTTCTAAACAGTCTTCTTCAATACACCAACGGCCAGTCTGCCACTGTTCCCCTCTATCCTAAGTTAGGGCAAATTTTATCCTTGACTTTACAAGAACCTATACTATATTATACCATACTATACTGTAACTAGTATCAGATAATGGATTCTTCAACAGTCACGTCCATTCAAGACTATGGTACTATGAGAAGCATGATATCCCCTCTAAAAGACCCTCAATCGTACACATATTTTCTTAAAATTCTCTTAGTTGGTCCATCCGGAGTAGGTAAGACCACGTTTCTTCACCAATTTCTTCATCTTGATAAACAACAAGACCACAAACAGTTTTTACTACCTCTTCAATCACCCTTCATTGACTCTGGGGATACTGATATACCACAAGTTAGAAAAACCATAGGCTTACAATTCCACTCAAAAATAGTGAATACACACAGTCTCGATTCAACTTCCAACTTTTCAAATAGGAATGTCAAATTACAACTTGGTGATACCTCGGGGTCTGAAAGGTTTCAACTATTAGTTAGACCACATTATTTTGACTCTCATGGTGTAATATTTTTCTATGATATAGGTGACATGGTCTCATGGTGCCAGCTTATTGATCAGATCCAGGATTTCTTGAATGTTAAAGGAGTAAGAAAAACTGATTATAGAGAGGAGAATCACAGTTCATTTCTGTTGTCTATAGTTGGTCTCGAGAAAGATCTCCCTGGTATCATTCATGGTGAATCAGAGTCTGTCAATGAAATTTTGGTACTGGAGTATATCAATATGCTACATTCAATTTTTGGTCTCAGAGCATCACACTTTAGAACTTCAACATCCTCAAGAATCGAGATCAATAAAATCTTTGAGGTTATTGCCTCTGATATTATCAATAAATTACATGTTGCAGAAGAGGAAGAATACCATATCATAACTAAATCCTCGCCATTTCCTAGTACTTCAAATACCAAACAAGTATACCAACTACATCATCCTACTGCTTCAGAGCCTCAACTTTCTCCTTCAAACGAGAAGATTAGTTTATTTACTGGTATGGGAACGTTTCGAGTACTAAGAAGAAAAAGTACGACATTGAGCTTAATTGATAAAAGTTTCCAAGAAGGACGACTGGTTGAGGAAGAATCTTGTTGTGGGTGCTGTTTCTGTTAAATTATTTATGAGTAAAGGAGACTAGCTTCTTATTTTTTTGAAGTCTATATATGCTTATAATATATAATTGATTTAAAGAATAATAAATACATGGTAACTAGAACAACTAACAACGTGCAAATAAGAGAGAAGAAAAGAATCGCCTATTTATGAATAGGCATATCGGCGCCGAAGAATATTGCAAGGAAAGCCAGAAATTGAGTTAGATCTGTAACCTGCCTTGGACTTCCAACAAGAATAAAAAGCCACATTCTGTAAACTAATGAATTAGATCCAGTCCAATTAAGCAGAAATTGATGGAGCTAGAGTAATAGTACCACCGACAGAGTCTTCGCTTATGGAGGACGCACTAATAGTAACTGTTGTGGAATCCGTGAATGCAGTAGTTGTGGTGACACTTGTGAGGTATGATGTGATAGCAGATACTTTGACACTGGTGACTTCGAATTGAGATGTCACAACAATGGCAGAAAGGATTTCAGATGTCGTATCTGTGTTCTGTTGTAGACTTGATGGAACTGGGATTTCCATGAAAACTGGAGGACCTAGTACTGTGATATCTGCTGAGACTGGAGAATCTTTAGCTGTAAAAATTTGGGCAGACGATAGGATAGTGAAAACAGTCAAGATTTGTAAGAGGTGCATTTTGTGAGGTATGTTTATGGTGGATGAAAATTAGTTTGAAGAAGTTAAGGAACAAACATCCTCTTGAAAGCCTTAAAAAGGATTTTTCCCTGTCTTTATACTAAAATGACTTGAAAGATCAATTTCGTAATTAAGAAAGTGTAACACCATCTACAATTCTGAATGTAAATTATGAGGAGATGGGTGGACACTGGGCTTGCTAAATTACTTGCAATACTGCAGGTTGATAAATTAACCAGCCTTATTAATTAACTCTGCAGCAAACTGCAAGAAACCATCAGGTTTGCTTGTTATTTCCGAATATGGCAAATTTTAGAGGCACTTATATGCATGTAAATATAAATCTGGCATTTTATGGCATCTGCAGGGCCATGTAAGCCCGAACTTTCAAGATGGATCTAAATTTCATAATTCATCGTGTAATATGAAGAATAGTCTAGTGGATCTTTGGGTGTTAAATTCTCGGATTTGTGATTGTTATCAATCACTTATTTTGAGAATTCTGAAGTTCTTCTCTTATGGTCTTAATGATCTGTGGATCGATATTACTGGCTAAAGAGGTTAGGTTGGGAATGAACTGTTACAGAACTGAAGGCATGAATTACAAATTGTTGAGTCTGATATCATATGGTAGATCGGCGTAATAATTTTAAATGTTTTAGGAATGTCCAAGAAACTTGATATAATAAATATTGAGTTTCTACAATTATTTATGATGACATCTCATTAAATTATTTGTACTCGATCAGCCAATTCTATTTAAAAATAGACAAACTTTCAAATAGCATTTTGTTTACATATCATCATTTTTTACCTGAAGTTTCTGAATTAGCTTTAAATTAATTGATATTCATTTAAAAGAAGGCCAAATACTAGATTAACACATTTCAAGCATGTTTTTACATGTGGAGCTGGTGTGTTCTTCATTTACGATGTTTTTACAATTCGTGTTTTTCCTTTTTGATTTAATCCTAATATAAATAAATTTATCATATGAATAATTTGTGTATTTGATTTATTAGAGACTATCTCCCGACTCCTAACTTCAAGTTCAGTAATGAAATAGCAATTATATAACTTAAAACGGTAGACTTCGGAACTGCAGTTGTTGGGTTTTCTATACTGTCATCTGCGGATGGCATTAGTCTCAGTTTGCAACATATGATCAACCGTGGAACGAACTCATATTAATAAAATTATTATTTGTAGGGTCACTGACACAGTCCTAATATTCTAACAACGTATACAGTTTATTTTATAGGATCCAAGCTGCCAGAATATAATTGATTGACGTTGGGCCTTGTATCGGGCCTACAGTGTTTTTAGTAGTGGAATTTTTTAATTAATTCTGAGCTCCAGTTTGTAATCAATGATCATGATACGTTAATTCCGGACAAGTGTACTGCCAATACTTTATGATAAGCTTGGATTTAGGGGAGCTATTTCATTGTATTTATTCGTACGTCCTGGCTCCTGGCAGCTCAGTTTGACCTGAAAATAACCTTTACCCAAAATTTCTAAACGAGAATCGACATTGTTGGTGCAGCTAAAAGTAATTACATAATTTCACATGCAATTTCTAGAGATATGTCTATACAATTTGACACAAAATAACTGCTAGCATCCAATTGGGTTGAAGTTACTTATAAGTTTTAATAGATACCCCACATAATTTGCAAAAATGCATGAATTTGTTGTGAATGTGGTTGTGGACTAATAACTATATCTTGTTGAGCAATGGCACAAGTTACAAGTACAGATAGAAACTATTTGGGGAATTTACCTCCATCAGCGATCAGATGATATTATTTCTGGAAGACATATATTTCTATAAGATTAGCTTTGTCATTTTTTGCACTTTATTCGTATAAAATAGTGATAGATTAAAAGTATGTGCTGTTTTGTTTCTCCATTTATTGTTGGAACTTAACATGAAGTGGCGCGGGACCAAATGAAAGGGGTTCATCGTTCTCGTTTAGGTCCACTGTCCGCCATATCTGTTGAATTAAAGAAAGAAATTGATTCAAAAGAATAGGTATAAAACTGAGAGCTGTTCCAAATCTCATTATTTTCCTTCCAATTCTTGAAAGTCAATACTACTAACCGCTTTAAATCATTCAGCCTTGATCCTGCAATATCCAGTGTATTCAGTACTGACCAAGTTGTTTTTTCTAAATCGAATAAAAAAACGCTCTATCCCAATCATTTTCAACGAAACACGGATCATTCAAAATAATGGCTAAAAAGGTTCTTTTTCTTCATGGATATGCCCAATCAGCATCAATTTACAGTGCGAAGACCCGTGCAATTAGCAATACATTGCAGAAAATCGGTTACGAACCGGTCTATCTCCAAGGTACACATCACATTCCTTGTGAAGTTAGAAGAGACAGTGACGAGTTCATTGATCTCTACGCTTGGTGTCCACGTATCAAAGATGACACGGATGTTGTCGAAAGTCTAAAAGATTTCAAAACCCAAGCTGGTGAACATAGTAATGAGGTCGAAGGCATCGTTGCCTTCAGTCAAGGTGCTTGTCTTATGGGGATTATCATTGCCCAGTATAAGGAGTTTCTACCAAATCTGAAATGGATCATTTTCTGCTGTGGTTTTGGCCTTAATCCAAATAAGTATGGTTCACATTACCAAAAATTGATCGATGTTCCGACTTTGCATATTATTGGCGAACTTGATACTGTTATCAACAATGAAAGTTCAATGAGACTATATGGTGTTTGCAGTGAAAATAAGAGGACCCTTTGGACACATCAAGGTGGACATTTTATCCCACATACGAAAGGTTTCATAACTAAAGTTTTAGATTGGATTCAGACAGTTGAGAATCAGTCAGAAACAAAGAGAGAAATGTTGATTAAAAGAAAAACTTTAATGTTGAGTTAGTTTTCATGAATATTAATTTAATTAGAATTTAAATAATATATACAGACAAACTGTGCCCTGTTACAAATCTTAATGATACACTTTAAGCAAACTAGATATTTCCAAAAATCAATTATAGTGCTAAAGATATTTTAGTATTCAGATTTATCTAATTACGGTTACTTTGGTTTTGACACAAATATTAGTATTTTTGCCTCAGTCAGTCCCGAAATTCATGATTTTCACGGAGGTACCCCAGAATCCAGAATCCAGACTCCCCCCGGGTAACACAGATTATGTACCACAGAGTTCAGACACACAGACTATTGATTTAAACTTTTTTACCAGAAGTACCTGAAACACGTCGAACCCTTACAGAACTAGTTTGCTATGGGAAGAAACTGTGGCATCATTTCCAAATAATAAGGAGCTTTTTCTTCCACAAATACCAACAGCATTTTCTCTTTACCTACTTACAAGCCTAAGGCCTTGAACCTCGAAACAATATCAATGACACTAGTCTTTGGGGGGTTATTACTAGGACAAAACACACCCACAAAATACATTAGCAAATAGCTAACACACATCGTGTTAACAAATACGTCTTTATCATAATCAAACCAATATGCCAACCTGACACCTTCAAAACAAGTTAACCCCCAACATCAAGCAAACAATGAGCATAATAAATTATAACAATCAGTACTAAAGTTTTGTACCACTAACAATCACGACGCAACTTGCCATTTCTCATAAACAATATGATATCCCAAAAGTTAGGCATCAATAGGTCAGATTGAGGAGTACAAGACGAAGAGATGCAAAAAGAAACTGGTCCCTAGCAGGATCGAACTGCTGATCTTCGCGTAACGTAATATTAGCACGACGCCTTAACCAACTGGGCCAAGGGACCTTTGCGATATTTTTAACTTTCACGACCTGATTCCGGCCACTACCACATACACATAAAAAATGAGTCCTGCCGATGATGTAACCGTGTTGGTGAAAGGAAAACAAGACGCCATAATTTTCAAAACACTGCTGCAGGATTTCGCGAAGGTCTCGGGTCTGGAGATCAACGAAAAGAAAACACGGGTT
>JAKUBK010000302.1:0-15282 GCA_030566875.1 Waltiozyma chaumierensis | reverse complement strand
TTCCCACAAGTATACCATCAACGAGAGCAGTGAAAATGTTGTCACTGGGTTGTTTGTGCCTTCCAAGATCTCTAAGAATAAGTTCAAGGTCCAACTCGGTTTTAACTTCAAACCAGAATCTAAGGACGATGTTGTCATTAACAAGGATGCCATTTTCAATGAAATTCTTAACTATGCTGGTGATTTGGTTTCTAGTTTACAAAAGAAATAAATTGTATAACCAAATACATTAAAAATTTATTATCTTTTTTGAATTTAAATGCCTGTTTTTCAAATATTGCTAGAATCAATTGAAGGTAGAATGAACTTGGAAATGTTAGACTACTTTTTTATTATTGCTACTTTTATATTAATTTCGAGTTAAACATACAACAACTAAAGACGTTGGAAAAATATACAAGGTACTCATTCACATGATTTCTCCGTGTCAAAAGAATTTAAATCTTCTTCTAGCGATTCTCTGTAAGGACACCACAGAGTCCGATAGAGAAGAAGGCAGCCTTCTAATGCAAAGATTAGCAAATTCCTTCGTCCCATGATGATCCCCCATTTTATAATACGAATCCAACACGGGGTTTAGGCGTCTTGCGGTCTTGTAGTTGATTCTTTCATCTGCAACACTGACCATTAAAAGATTGTTTGCCCTAGTCTGTTGGGCGAACAACATGCGATCTAACTTCTCAAATCCAGATATCTCAAAATGCGGAAGCATTCTTGAGTCTCCTCTTGATATAGCAGAATTTGCGTCCATGAAATACACTATTGGGAATTCTAACCCTTTTGCTGATTTCAACTGTCCAACCTTAACCCTATTAGACTTTGAAGATAAATCAATGGATGACATTTACGTCTCAGTGTAGTGTGTCAAAAGGTCCTGGTCTGATGGGCACGTAATCAATGCTCTTTCAAGATGCTGGTTGAAAACAAATAGAACAATATCCATTCTTAAAGGTTGGTATCTCCCGTTCAAAGATTTGGAAAGAGCATCAACAAACCCTAACCCATAAAGAAGTTCCAATAAGCAAGTTATGATGCTGTGCCTATTGTTTCTATCTAGTTTCTTCCGGGCTTTTATAACGGTATCTGTATACAGTTTGAATCTTGGGTCTTGATTATTGGTGATAAGTGTAGTGAAAAGTCCTTTCTGGTCAATAATCGAGCCAGATATGATTGAATTCAAGCGAATAGCGCCAACTCCTTTTAACATAGGCAAGGTGAAAATCACAGAGAGACTATTCAAGTATGGATCCCACAGAAGACGTAAATAGTCAATAATAAAATAAAGGTAATACATCTGTATCCATTGCTTTTCAGTTGTGAGAATGGAGTATTCGATCTTATTCTGCTTCAAAACGGATATCACCCTTATTTTTGGTCAGAAAAGCCATATCTGAAAGCAAAATACCACTGTCTGAAATCTGAACTAACTCCTTTGCACTCTTAACAACAGACGCATACTGTTCTTCTTTCGATTGAAAGATAGTCAGACTCTGCTGATGCATTCCGAGTTGGGTTTCTCCTGAATCGGAATTCTGTTGGCTATCATCAAACTCAGTCAACCCCATTTCAATTCTTGAAGATAGTTCTTTCACAAATATTTTATCATAATTAAGTTAAACTGTGAAAAACGGAGTATCAGCATTTTTATTGAACTTCAAAAGCGTAGAAATCCCTTCGACGGATTCTAGAAGCGATTCCTCCATTTGAACGGCGATGACAAGTTTATCAACAACCAAATTAACATCGTCGAGTAACGATGCTAAGGAATCCGATATGTTTCCTATAGATTCAATATTGGGTTCAACAAGATTTTGTAGTTCATGCGCTTCTGGCAAACTGTTAACTTTTTCTAAAAGGACATTAAACTTCAGGTTGTATTGGGATACTAATTCTTCTAATTGGCTCTCAGGTCTTCTGACGTTATGATTGATGTGTTTCATTCTAAAGACTAAACCCCGGTCCTCCAGGCTTCAGTATGTTCACTGTTTGTTTGAAAGTTGTAATCTGTTTTACGTTGTTTGATAAATATGATTGAAGGTGCACATTTAACTTAGGTTTCCTTGTTCAGGGATAACTAGCGGATACCATGTTCTTATAAAGGAAAAAGAATTTCTAATATTTGTAATAATAACAAAATATTAAAAATCTAGGTCTACCATCTTACAAGTTACTTGCCACATATTGATAATTGACGTCATTCAGGACTGAGGATACAAAATAATGATAAATCTTTTTGTGATCTGTAAAGTTTTGTGATACATTATAACTTTTATGGCCCTCGTATTCCGCAGCCAAGTCGCAAGTAGGCATTTCGCTGCGTACCTTTATGCACTGTACATGTTTAACAATTTGTGTTGCATGAATTACATGAAACTTATTACATGAAAAAAAATATTATGTAACATCCAACAAAATCCCAGTCTCAAAACAAATATATATATAACCTGTGTGGTACTTGTTACATATGTGAAACAAGTGTCAAGCTGATATATCATAATACACATTAAACTTCAATTTGCCGCATAAGCTATAAATATAGGTCGAGCTTCTCCATAGTTCGACACAAGAATTCTCATGATCTGATACATTAGTACACCAGGCACCTACTAGGATATTTTATTTTGAAATCAGTAATAGGTATACTTTACACAGATCACTACGCTGTACGCACTTGTTCTGGGATTGATTGTTATTTCTAATACACTTCATTCTGTACACAGTAATTTCATCATGTTCACGTTTAAATTTAATCGAAACTTTCACAGTGGTCTCAACAATATGACGAAGTCATTGTTCACTACATCTAACACAAAGGGGTTTAATCAATCCACGTTCAATCCCTTCTATAAAAGAGAACACCAAGAAAATTCATCAACCTTCCAGAGATTTGCTAAGCAATTAGATGTGTTCAAAGAACGTTTTCAAGTATTGAGCGAGGTGGTTGGACCATTGTTAGCAGCAAAGCATGCTTATCTTTCACCAAATTCAAGGGATTGGGACTTTTATTACAAATATAATTTCGCACGTTTATCACAAAAGTTTCCACTATTGACTCACACAGAAGTAACATCTATAGTTGCATACGAATGGAGTCAAATCTCCTTGGATGAAAGGGCTAGGTGGCCTGTTTTGAACGGGATAAAGATTGACAGTTCGGTGGAGAAGTATCGAGAATTTCGAAAAGGTATCGATGGGTTTGAGCGCATATTCCAAGATTGGGAAATTTTGTCTTCCAAAATGAATCGATTGAGAAGATCAGTTGGTTCATCGGCCTTAACCAAAAAGGAGAGGGAATATTTGAATAAAAAGGGTTATAAAGAATCAACATTATACACTTTGTTCTATCAAGATCGTTACCGTCAAATATCTTATATGAACCCACAATTATCTCCACAAGATATAACGAAGCTAATAGGTCTTAAATGGAAAAAGCAACTTGGTTTATTGAAAGAAAAAAAGGCTGATTGTAATGCTCTGAAAAGACGTAACCGTTCTTGAAATCCTAAATATCAGTATATGATTTAAAATAATTAATTGAACTACCTACTTATATTTATAAACATAACTAAGAATCAGTAGACGATATGTACATTCACTTTTAGGTCTTTAACTCGATTCCCCCTTGAGTCCTTGACTCTATGACAGTATTGAACATCTTCATCATGAGGTATGCGTTCATTTTGAACTCTGTGAATGAAGACCAGTTTTAACCATGGTATTATCGGAGTAAAAGTTTAAAGCATGAATATCTAGTTGACCAAGAAGTTGATTGACCAAGGATTCAGTAAAAGTGTGACCACCCTCCAGTACAAGTTTGGAAGGTTACACATGGAAATTTTGATGATCGATTGTCAGAATGCACAAGAAGGTGATCCGTGATCCAGAATGCTGATTAATAATCTTATAGACTATAGTCTATTTATTAAATAATAGAAGTGCAAGAGTATCGGTTTTAATGTTCAGTGCAATAAGTTAAAGCTGGATGAACAGTGTGGTTTTGAACTCTTCAAGGGATAAAATTATTGGTTAATACACGTTTTTAGTATGCATATTAAAAAAGACTTAACATGAAACTTTTTTTTAACTTTTTGGAGACAAGAATTCTCAAGCTCTGTCCTCAACCATTTGAATCTTCAAATCAATAACAACGATGACGAGTTCAGATAGTATCAAATATCCTTTCTGGTATGGTGGGTTTGGTGGATGTGTGGCTTGTGTTTTGACTCATCCATTAGATCTTGCCAAAGTTCGATTGCAAACATCGACCGTTTTCCCCAAGCCATCCGTTCTAAGCATGAGTCTTCAAATTCTCAAGAATGATGGGATCACTGGTTTGTACTCTGGCTTATCTGCTGGTTTGTTGAGACAGTGTACCTATTCATTGACAAGATTTGGTGTTTATGACTATTTGAAAACAAATTTCCTTGATGAGACTCAACGTGGGGATATTAAGTATCTGTTGCCGATTAGTATGGTTTCAGGTGGGATAGGTGGGATCGTGGGGAATCCTGCTGATATTGTCAATATTCGTATGCAGAATGATACTGGGTTGGCTTTGGAGAAAAGAAGAAATTATAAGAATGCTATTGATGGTGTGTTGAGAATTGTTAGAGAAGAAGGTATGACGAATCTGTTCCGTGGGTTGAACTCCAATCTGGTTCGTGGGGTCTTGATGACTTCCTCTCAGGTTGTCTCTTACGATTTGATCAAGTCGTCTCTTGTTACACATTTCCAATTCGACGAGAAATCAAATGGTCTGTTCTTCTCTTCTTCGATCTTGTCTGGTTTGATTGCCACTACAATCTGCTCGCCTGTCGATGTCTTGAAAACCAGAATCATGAACAATAGTCATCATGAACCAGCTATTTCCATCATTAAGAACTCATTCAAAAATGAAGGTGCTTTGTTTATGTTCAAGGGTTGGTTACCAGCCTTTGTTAGATTGGGACCAAATACTATCATTATCTTTTTGGTTGTTGAACAATTGAAGACGTATCAGATTGGTATTTGAAAATTTTTATGGGAACTAGCTTTAGTTCTATGTCGAGGTATCAAATCTGGTGTTAGGTGACCACTGATTGACCTAAATACTGTAATATAGTACACCTTTCTCTTCTGGAGGTTTGTCGCTTGTTTCTTGTTGATATGCATTCTGTTCTAGATTCTATATAGAGAGATGTTTTCTTAATATTTCCTTGAAGTATAGCTGTGAAACATTTTATAGCTAGAAGTGAAATAAATTGAAAAGACCAAGATTCAAAATATATCATGAAATTAAATTTGGAAATATGAGTCCAATGCCTGTACATTTAACTAGTCTGGAGTCTGGACTCTGAATACTCATGTACAGGTGTCAGGATGTCTTTTGAGTAAAAGAAACAACAAATGAATTTAGATTGGTGGTCCGTCACAGATACCTGGGTTTCTCTACTACAATAGTTCGGGGTGGATCTCAGTCTATAATCCAAGAGATTAATAAATTTCAAATCATCATAAATACGTCTCCTTTAAATAAAAGGTAGCCAGCCGTGATACATTTGGCTCAACTGTTCATCAGCTGTGCTGAACTGGATCAAGAAATCCACCTGACCTTCAACACTGACAGCAGTACCTTCCTTTTCCAAAATCCCTCTAAGCTTTCTCTTAATAACAGTCATTGGGTCATTCCTCTCTCTTTTTTGTTTAGAATTTCCATCGTTGAAGAAATTCTGAAGATAAGAAATGACAGAATTTTGATTCTTTCTTAAAAGACCCAAAGTCACTTCACAAGATTTTCTAAACTTCCCCTCAACACCAATAATACCGAATGCATCAACAAGATTATTCGTAAGTCTGAACGGAACGGTCTCAGGGATACCCAAACTCAACCCTTTTTCAAAAACACAATCAAAGTCAACGTGCAAAACACTGCCATCTGTCTCAATCAATAGAATATTCTCACTGTGACGGTCTCCCAAACCTAAAATGTACCCGACCATAGACATAACAGCGGTAGTTCTAGTGAAGTTATCACGAGCATCATACCAAGAACTTGGATCTGTGAAATTGTCAATAAACCATTGGTATAACACAGGCTGATAATGTGATTTCCAGTTCTGGAAATTAACTAACAATTGTTCCTTGGTGTTCTTCCTATGGTCAAAATCAGTGCCCATTTTCTTGAAATCTAAATCCCGTCCAATGGCATGATACTTAGGCATAATGGTACTTCTTAGTGTCGTGGAATTCTTCACCCACTCAATAATACCGTACTCTTCTTGCATAGGAATCACAGAATATGTAAGAATATTCAAACGACGTTTAGAAGATTCCCTATCCTTGTCTAAATGATATCCTAATAATGTTGTTATTTCCATGATCTTGGCGTCCTTTCGTAAATCGTCCTTCTTGCAAAGAATATCGTAATGAAACCCATCAGAACCAATAATGTAAAGACGCTTAGGAGCTTGTAATGATGATAACACGTCGACACGATCTTCGACTTGGGCCCACGTGACGTTCGACGTGTTTGGAAATGGATTGTGAGTTCTCACTGGTGTCATATTTGATGGCAATGTGATGTCGAAGTTAGTCTTGACTGGAATGACTAAGGATGAGCAAGGCATACAATCTCCGAAATTGAGTCCATAGTGCTGAGATAAGGACGTAAACAATTTTCCCTTCCTAGGATCTTTAGGCAATTTGAATTGACATAGCCTTAGTATATGGGAAAATAACAACTGGGATGAAGACAATGAAGGATTGGATATCATGGAGATGATCTTGGAACTTTCTTGACGTCTGATGTCAATCTTGGAATTGGTTTGAGCTAGGACACTCCAAAGAGCGTGTGATGGGAAATTGGATACTATGTCGACGCAAATCTTGATCAACAAATCCACACTGTCTTTATGGGAGTTGGTAATTCTGGAAAGAAGTTCTGATAAAACAGTATACCAATAGTATGCCGGGAAATAGTTCTTATACTTCATAATCTCGCTGATGAGCCTACTAAGATAATCCTTCCTCTGACTCAAAATGGCCGAAGCTCTAGCGTCTGTTTTCCTCTTATCCTTGGCATTCATTGGCATAAAGTCAACATTATTGATGGTATCAGCAAAATCCAACCAGATGACAATAATCTTCGGCATAGCTTCGAACAAGTAACTTGCCCCAAAGTTCAAGCAACGAAGGAGAGAAATCACAGTCTTAAGCTCCAACGAACCAGAAACATCAGAGGATTGTTTGGTCTCTTCTGAGTTTCTCATCTCTAGTAAGCGACTGAAATAAGAACCTAGTTCGAAATGGGCCTTGTCCCACGTCTTATCCATGACAGTAGCAGCACGATATTCTTCGACAATCTTAGACGAACTGGAACTATTCGTGAGCTCTAACCAATTGGTGTACTTTAATTGAATCTTGGCTCTCTCACGATCCGACATACGGACTCTCTTGTTCTTATTATTGGTTGAAACCGACTGTGATGGTTGCTTCTCACTCCTAATTTCATCCAACAGCTCCTTGATCTCAGTAATTGCATTAGAATGATCACCCTGGGTCCATAACAACTTCATATACTCCAATTCTCCAATACCAGTACCAACAACCCTCATAACAGATGACGAGGCTAGATCTGTTCGATTGTTCTTTCTTGCAAGTTTGGTCAAACGATACCAAATATCTTTGCTGTCTGACTGACTGGTATTGGTGTTAATTAAACTATTGGCAGTCTTTCGTAAGGTTAACAAATTCCAGTAAGGTTTGAATTCCATCGCGGTATAATCCAATCTTAGATTCATTGTCGTTCTCAAGGTATCCGAATTGTTACTTCTGTTCGTGTGATTATCAGAATTGCTCTTCAAGATATCCTCAATCTCACTGATAGCATGCAAGGCTATCAACGAGTTGTTGTTCTTGGTGAATGATTTGGATCTGTTGACACCTAGCGATCCAGCCAAGAGCAAGTAAACATTCTCGAAAGATTCATGGAGACGTTCCCAATCTGAGGCCTTGAAATAGGTGAGAATCTTTCCCATGTGATAATTCAACAAGTTCGAACTATTAGCTAGCGAATCATTCAACTCCAATTGTCTGCTCCAGAAAGAAACAGAATCTAAATTCCCAGCAAAGATTGAGGCTTGAAGTCCAATATCTATCCATTCCTTTTTGAGCGAGTCAGACGGCATCATCGTCTTGTTCCTCCCAACGACTAGTAAGTTCAATTTGTTCAAACATTGATCATACAAATTATGGTCAACAAGCGACCTCAATAGTCTAATCTCAGGATCG
This sequence comes from Waltiozyma chaumierensis, assembly GCA_030566875.1. Classification (NCBI taxonomy): domain Eukaryota; kingdom Fungi; phylum Ascomycota; class Saccharomycetes; order Phaffomycetales; family Wickerhamomycetaceae; genus Waltiozyma; species Waltiozyma chaumierensis. Next base: position 7,014 of record JAKUBK010000302.1, on the reverse strand, counting down.
ATAACAACCCCAGCATTGCTGCCAACCGAACCATCAGTACCAGTAATATCAAACTGTGATAACGCGTCGAAACAATCTTGTGCCATTCTCCAATTATCGTTATATTCCATTTGTGTCATTCTCCCATCCAACGACTTTGTTGGGAATTTTTTCAACATCCCATTCAAAGCGTCATAATCTCCAATACTGGCATAAGTCTGTTGAAGGGATTCCAAAGCTGTGGCAGAAGTGGATGAATTCTCGCTGTCTTTCTCCTTAATACTTTGTTCCATGTAAAAAATCGCCCTTGCGTGAGAATCAGATTGGATTGCCCGTTGAGCCATGAGATGCGTTGGGATTCGAGATAATAACGACTTGATGATTTGGGTCTTAGCTTGAAAGTTATTGGAGGTTGGTGATCCTGACTTCTTCGAGTGTGCAGTTCGTGAGTACACCCATTTTTTGAAATAATCTAATAAATCAAAAACAGATTCAAGAATCATCTTGAAATTCTCAGTACCAGAATGATGAATGGTTGTTATATCAGTAGAAAGGATTGTCGTCAGTTCTCTTAGGAAGATCTCATGGATCTCATTGGAAGGGTCTGAATTTACAAGCAAACTCAAAGAGACATAAGGTAGGATGAAGGAAGCGATTGAGTCTTCGTCCTTAGCCAAAGACGAGCATAGTTCAAAGATCTTGGCGCCCGGTATGTCGCTATTAACTCTCTTCAATAAATCAAAAGCAAATCCACGAATCCATTTCGAATGATCTTTCCCAGTGTTGAAAATGGGATAACATAAAGGCGAATAAGTTCCTGACCTGGCGATGAATCTCGAAGATATCAAAGGCGTCAAAGTAGATCTTGAAATATCACTGAATTGATTCCAAATAATCACCTCACGTGATGATAAATCGAGACAGTCAATATCAATATTAGAAAGATCAATCACCGATAAGTACTCCTGCATGGCAAAAGCAAGGAATAATTGTTTCTTGGGATCCTCAGAAGCCCAGAATGATGGAACAAGATGTTTATCTAGGAACTTGGTAACGAATTTAGTAGTTTCTCTTCTATCTTCAAAGTCTGAGACGATTACTAAGTTTTCTTGCTGCTGCTGCTGTTTTGTTTGAACTTCTGAAGTTGTCTGATCTATGGCTCCTATTGACCCTAAGAGTTTGCAGCATTGCCAACAGATATCATCATTAGTTTTGAACTTATGAAGAATGTTAAGCAAAGTGGAGTATATCTTGGAAACTTCCGTGCGAAGTTTTGGTTGTTTCAGTCCAGCTCTATAAATCAGATCGCTGTACTTCCTCAAGAATCGCTTCAAATCCAATAATGCTTGTTTGACAACCACCTTGTTATCGTTCGAACAACGTCTATCAATATTCCTCAAAAGTAAAGCGGGTCTAGACAAACTCTGGATCACACTGTCCACCTTCTGGTAAATCAAAACCAACTCATCATTCTCAGCAATTGAGTAGAACGTATAAATATTTTTAATCCTAAAGTTCTCCGATTTGTCGAAAAGCATATTGATGATAGTAATGCTTATATCACGACATCTCCAGTCCAAAGAGGACCATTTCTGAATAATGAAGGCAATGGTCTGATCGATAATAGAAACAAGATGTGTCTCGGGGAGGTATTCAATCAAGATCTTCCATGTAATCAAAGTCTTCTCTGATAGTAGCTCGTTATCAAGTGAGGTTTGAAGACAAGTGCAAATCTGTGGCAAGACGGAGACAATCGAGATTGGTGAGAATTCAATGATGAATTGGACTGCGTTCAAAGATGATTTCTTCTCACTGTACGATTGTATCCCTCTAGTGTTCCTAGTGACATCAGAGAAGTTCTGGATCAATGCTAAGGTATTGTTCTGGAAGAACTTGGAGATCGACTCAGTGGAAGACTTGCTGTCTTGTAGACAGGAATGATTGGTCATTTTTAAGACAAACAGGACAGATTTCAATATCAAATCTTTGTTGAAGGATGGGATATATTTCATCAAGACTTCCCAAATTGTAAGATTTGGAGACGTTGATTCTATCAAAACCTGGCTGTCAAACTGGGGACATGGAATCTTCAACGTATTAACCAACGCTCTCTCATCAACATTCTTGATTGTCGTGATCAACTCAGCCAAAACCTTGCTGAAATTACTCATTATCAATTCAGACTTCGTCTTTCCTTGAATATCAGCAATCCTACCAATGACATCATTCTGATAAAACATAACCATCTTTGGAATAATATGGATGGCAGTATGCGATAAGATTGTGTCGACAGATAGGCCAACCAAACTTGAAATCTTCTGTCCAAACAAAGGCCTGTTGTGTAAACGTTCAGCAATTCTTTTGGACCAATGATCAATCGTTATACTAAGCAACTGCCATGGTGTCTTCTTCTTAGCCAAAGCAACCATCTGTAACTCATGGAAGGCAAACGTCGACTCAACTTTGTTGGAAGATGCTAACGAATCGATCATCTTCAATAAGATTGGCCGAAGAACATCACCTGTTGAAGCAACGGCCAACGTGGACCACCCCATCAATGTGGACTCAATGTAGATCGAATTCTCTGGAGCTTTCAAATCTTTGTTGTCCAAAATAGCCAAAATTTTCGTTGTCAGTTGGTGCTCTTCTTTGATGTTCTCGTTGGATTTGGTGTATAATGGTAGAATTCTCAAAGCTAACAATCTGATATCTCTGTTGGTTGAGAAGAAGCATCTAGCGATGTATTTGAACACAGGACATTTTGAGAAGTTCTTTAATGGTTGATAATGGGAGAATATCTTGTGAATAGTCAAGAGCTTGGAAACTTCGAGAACAACATCAAAATCTTCATCTTCGACCTCACCAAAAACAGTCTTCGTAGTTGTCTTTTGTCCATCCAAGATAAAATACTCAATGAACGAATTCATCAATGTAAGCTCAACAAGTTCAGGTCTCTTCATATCAATAAACCCATAATCCTTCATGCTCAGACAACAAACATCACACGTTCTTGTCTGTAGATCCATGGAGTTAGAGATAATACAGTATAGATCTCCAATTGAGTTGATAATTGAATACTTCTCGAATCGTGTCAATGAAGAAAACATGGATAGCTTGGACTGTGTGGCCACAATATATTGCTTATAAGAAGATATTTCAATGGATTGGTATTGATCAGCAACGTATAGTAATGATTTGAAAACGGTAGATTTGGTCAATGGTTTGGACTGATTGATGATACTGTTGATGATTAGGTCAAATTCAGCATCCTTGACCGGTACCATTGCTTTCTGATCTTCGTCCACGTATTGATCGATAAAGATGACAGATTTCAACAATAAGTTGTGAAACTTCCCCTTGGTGATTAGGTCTTTGCATGATCTGAACTCAAGCATGTTCAAGAAAAGCTTGAATTGATTTTGAGAGATACATTCTTTGAATGTTCGAAGTAAGACGTAGGCAACAGTCACTTGAGTCTTTTGGCCGGAAAGAATAGTGCTGGTATTCATGAGTGTGTCACGAAGAACATCCAGTATGAAGTTGAGCTTCGATGTTGTTCTGACTTCGTCATTGACGAAATGGTTCAAACAATAACTCAACAACTTGGCCTTGATGTTATCAACATCACTCCTTTGCAGATTAGTGAGTTCAGGAATCAATGAGACCATAAGGAAATCCATCTTTCTAGCGGCTGACTCGAAAATAGAATCGTAAGAAGAATCCAACATTAATCTCTTGCGAAACTCTGAATCTGTCAAAAGATAAAACAAACTAGCAGACGTGGACAACATATTGAGAGTGAAGTGAGTCTCATTGGTCTTCTTCATCATCAAATTTGAATAAGTATCAAAAACAGTTAATAGATATCTTCGGATCTCCAACCTACATCGGAACAATCTAGAATTCATGAATATTAACATAATAATCGTACTGAACACCGCTCTAACGTTGGTCAAGACCACATCATCCGTGGTAGCCAAGACAGGGATCAATGCCCGTATAAGCCATTTGTAAAGGTAGTTCCCGTCTGTAAGAGTAAGTGTGGACTCCAAGGTCGTATCATTCTCATCTTCTCCGCCATCTCCGTCAGCAGTTACTCCTCCATTGCCAATCTCTTCGTCATCAAAAGGGCCCACCTTAATAAGAATCATAGGATCCTTCTCCAATAACACAGAGATAGCATCAAGGCACATTGAAAGCCATGTACCCCTAAGCATTGAATCAGGATGGAATTTCTTCCGTATACCGACATTCACTATGATGGAAAGGATCGATTTGGGGTCATTGTTACCTAATAGGAAATCAGGATCAAGGATTTGAATCACAATCTCTTTAAGATCTTCGATTCCCTTTTTGGTATTAATATGGTTTTCATGTTGCATTATTGACCATTAATGTGTCATAAGAAAAGAGCGAGGTTTGTTTGTTGGCTTGGGTTCGGAATGTTGAGGTGTTTTGGCAGTGTTGATTGTTATTAGTATGAAAATAGTTGTATTAACTACGCGCCACGCGTCTAAGATCCAGATTCCTTGTTCAGTTTTCCTGTGAACAATACAGCTGACTAATATATTATATAAGTCCAAGTTTCCCTCATCGACAACCGACGATTTGGATATTTGATGCTTAAAAAAATGTAATTAGAAGAATTCATTTTGAAAACTTGCCTTTTTGGATATTTATAGTCATTTATTAGTAATACATATTTGATACACAAGAAAACAACAGGTTCTGCTTCAACAACCGATAATTAAATTCCGAAGATCGGATTTCCCTCAATATGTCAATGTCGGAGTCCGTCATATGGTCAACAGAAAATCTTTCAAGGCTAGTTAGCCTTTTCATGTGTAACATAGGACTCCACAAAATGTAAGAATCATGCATGGCAATGTACTGGTGTCCGAGAAAACTCGCGAGGAAGCTTCTGTTCCGCCAATGGTATAGGCGGAAATGGTAATTCTATGCCGTGCTGACATAAGCTGCTGCGCGTTTAAAAGTATTTAAAGTTAATAAAGCTGTCTAACAATGCACAGTTAATTCATATATAACAACAGTACCTTTCAAATTTATTTGGAACATCTAAAATTTGTTCTTTTTTATGTCTTGTTTATTCGATCTGGTTGATATAAAATCCTTGTTAATGGTTTGAATCGACTTTCAATTCCCTATTCTAAAACATTTTCTTCTTTTGTCCATAGCCAAATCTGAATTCTTAAACAACCATCAGTTCCAAACATCGTCAACTGCTTGCGATAATGTCCCCTTCAATCCAAAAACCCCCATCCAACAAGCAGAAGAAACTTCTCAAGTCATGTATTCGTTGTCGTAAACATAAGACCAAGTGTGACAGTTATCTGAAATCGCCAGGTGCTTGTTCTAACTGCCTTAAGAAGAACCATGTCTGTAAAATTGAGTTCATCTCTCCACCAAAGAGATTTGATAACTTGAAGAATCTGAATAACAATCTAGTGGATATACATACCAAGATCAATGATATGTTGGCATTCTATGAGAAGATGAGAGTTGAGATGAATATCACAGAATTGAAATCATATCAAGAATTCAAAGCTGAGAACTATCATGGTTTTGCAAGTGTTGATAACTCTGATTTCTCTGATTATAACTCTGATTATGACCATGAGAATGAAGATTTCAACACTTCCTCTACCACACCTACTCTCAATATTCATGATTCTTGTCTATTGAAACTATCAAATACCAAATTTGTCAACATCACTCTCACATCAACATCCATCAAAATCAATGAATTTCAACACAGCTTAACAGAGACTGAGGCCCACATCAATCGACACTACAAGAATCTTCTGAACCTTTTCCACGTCTTAAGATTATCTCATTCTACCTCCGAAATCTCGTCTATATTAGTACAAGAAGATGAAGACATGCTACCTCCTCTGGAAGCGTTCAGAGAGAATAAACTCCTATTCACTATATTAGCAGCAAACAACAGTCACAATGCCACAGAACTACAGCTCACAAACCAATTCTTGAAGGATTATCTCCACTCATATTACAGCATTATTCAAAGGGAGAAGTTAAATCCAGATCTGAATAACTCTTCAAAGAATCCCGCAAGTAGTTCTAGTGGTCTGGTGGAGGCTATTGTCTTTAGTAAGAGTGAGCTATGCAATTTTCTTAATTTGAAGTTTTTCAATAATGACAGATTTCTTGTTAAGTTGATAAAGACATTGGTTTTAAAGTTTTTTATCAATAAATCTGAGTTGGATGATGGTAAATTTCTAATTATCAAACTTCTAAAGATAATAGAATTAAAGTTGAACCTGAATAGAAAGAACTTCAACTTCGAGAAGAACATCAGCACCAATTGGAAAATTATGATAAGGTTTATTATTGACCTTTATTACAGTACTTTTGATCTAAACCTACACGACGACTTCAAAATCTCTCAAAGTCAAGAAGATGAGAACTTGCAAAACTTATTGATAGGGTATAAAGTTGATAAATCTCAGATCTTTCAAAACTTGAATGCTTTATCATTCGACTGTCCTGATCTCCGAAGTTACCTGGACTCACAGTCAGCAACGACAATTACAGCAGGTAACTCTCCAGTTTCTGATTCTTCTAGTAGATCGACTGGATCTATGGTTAGTTCAAGTACGAATGCTACATCTTTATCATCAGAACCAGAGAATGAAATCACGTTTGCAAAGTCTTCACTATCAGTCCCAATTGCAACTAGACAAGTAGCCCAACCAGATATATCCCACTTTCATCATCATCAACATCATCAACAACAACAATCAGGTGATTCCGATTCCGGTTATGAGGTAATCTTAGACCATTTGATTGATTGGCAAAAAGATTCCACGGATGATGTTCTGATGAAGATTAATCAATTGATTAAGAACTAATATTATTTATCAATCAAATGCTCTCTCGCTCTTTCACGTGAATTGTGGAAAGTGTTTGGTTATCATTGATGTCAAAATTATTTCTTATTTATTTATTTATTTATTTATTTATTTATTTAATATTTTATAAATATTATATTTTATA
>JAKUBK010000301.1:0-15460 GCA_030566875.1 Waltiozyma chaumierensis | reverse complement strand
GATTCTGTAGCCTTGAAATCTTGATAAAGCTTTTCAATATAATCATAGTCCTTAGCCTTAATACGACCAAGTAACAGTTGATTCTCTTGAGAAAACTCAGAAAAACCTTTCAACGTCGATTCTTCCTTCAGATAATAAACCACTGCTTCAAAAGTGGATAGCGTATACCCAGTGATACCAAGCTCGTTCTCAGCCTTATCGATATCAAAGTTCTGGATATAGATAAGATGTGACTCTACTGATGGAACCCTGGCCCGTATGATGACAAGCATCAAAAGACTGATCAAAGTATCTGCGTCAACAATCATTGGAATATCGTTAGTCAATTTGGCCATTGTTTCCTTTAAAATCATAAGTTTAGCCCTGGAGGTCGACGTTGTTTTCAATAATTTAAAATGATCCACAGCCAATTGGATTCGTTCTTCAAGAATTGCCATCTCTATGAGATTCGTCTTCATGGAGTCGATCAGAGAAATTTGGTTTATACTTAACGACTCCATAGCAGAATATTGTTCCTCAGAAATACAATCTCCCTGAAGTTCACATACTTTCTTCCATACTTTCTCATAAATATTAACCTCCACGTAATTGAAAACAGATTCGTCAAGCTTGAATGTGTTGGGTATAGTGGCAAGCAGGTCCCTTGGAAGGGCCTTTACTATTTGGAATGACAGGTTCATATTTTGTGCAAATATGTTAGAAAGAGATTGGATATCTGTGATTTTGGAAGCATTGAATGATCTGAAGAGAGATAAGAAACTGGCATTGACACGATTTGATATGGCCGGTGATTGTGTCAAGATCCGGTCAAATGTTATGAGATCTGGTTGATGAATGGATGATGATCTTCTGTGTTGATTGATTTCCATAGGCGATGTTAATCTTTCTGCTCTGATTCTTCTTGGAACTCCGAACAATGGCTGATCAACATGTACTACAAGAAACTTCTTCCCCTTTTCGAAATAGGAGTTATAACTTTGGAAATAGTCATATTCAATGATGTTCAATTTCAAAGATTTCTTAAAGTTTCTTCCTGTGAATATGGAATCCTTCTTGACCAAGACTTCTTTATTATTCAAGGTTTTGAATAATTTTACAGTACTGGACGACTTCAACTCATTCGTGAAGATAACATGCTGAGATATGAATTCCTCAGAATAAGCCAGATCTGAGTATTTCGTTTCAGTCTCAACATCACAACAATTCAAAAGAAGATCTAGTGGGGGTATAAGAATAATGATATTGTCCTTGGTGGACTCAGACAACTTGTGATAGATACCTTTCAAAGGCGAGTCCTCTGGATTGGGATTGTTGAAGATAGAATTTAGTATGGGGTTTAACAATAGCGGCAGATGAGAAGCCATTGTGTCATTTGAGTTAGCCAGCTAACAGATTAAAAAACTAGAAGGGTAAGATCTTTGTATACGACTCTCTTTTTCAATTGATACTTTGAGATGAATCTAGAGTGTGGAGATGATTGATGTTGTGATATCCTGTTAATTGAAAGGCTTTGATCTGGAATGAATAATTTATGGCTTCTTTGAGGGCTGTACTTATGGTTATTCCGCGGAATCAATCAATTCACGTGTACTATAATTAGCCCGGAAGGATTAATAGTCACGTGGAACTAACATAGTTACCCGGAGTTTGATAAGATTACAACTTATGGAGTACTAGATGGTTTTGTGACATGGAGTACTCAACATATTGTACCAATTTGCAATCTAAATAGTAAATACAATGGAGTTTTGGATACCACAGTCTCTGATAATTCAATTTTAGAATTTTGAAAAAAAAAAAAAAATTGCATTGCAAAAACCAAAGTGTCCATTAATTAGTTTCATCATGGTTTTCACCACTTGATAATACTCCAGCAGTTCATCTTTATCTACAATACTATGCTTCTTAAGAAGATTTATTCACTACTAATCCAGTACATTTCGCTTTCCACCGCTGTACAGGTGGTACTCAAACCAGAACCAGCGATCAATGTTCATTCCCCGTTCCATTATCAGTTCAAGAAAGAAGAACATGAGTCAATGGAAGTCCTTCATAAACAAAGCTATCTTATCACAAGAGATGAGAACAAAGACTTTGAAGAAAACATCGCCAAAGATTTTGATTTATTCAACAACTACTTGTTAAGTGCGATTGCTGAAAACAAAGACAGCGAAGAAGAGTCAAAAAATATTAAAAGTCAAGGTGTATGCCCTCAACATCTACCAATTCCATACACACATGCTACTAACGAGGAAGCCATTAAATTCAGACCAATTTTCGAAAAGTTGATTAAGGGTACTCTAATGCAAAGGAAGAAGTATGCTGCGGTTATCAAGGAGAATTCAGGTTACAAGCACGTGATTGCTAAGATGAATGACGCTTTACCATATCAGTACCTACATTGTTTGAAACTTAAGTTTGATCAGTTGGAGTATAAAGACGCGATGGAGAAGATGTCCATTGCAGAGATTAACTTTGACGTTCAGGGACTTCAAATGTTTACAGAGTCCACTCTTGTTGCTTTGAACATATATCCTAAGTGTTTTGATAGGGGCCTACAAAGTGTCAACAAGATCTCTGATGAAAAAATGAAGAATATTTACGGTGTTGTTAATAATTATCAGGTGGGAATCTACATGGATAATGAACAAAATTCTAAGAAGGCGGATTTTATTATTGGATATCAAATGGGGATTATGAATCAACCAGATAACGGTACGATTCGATTGGCGTTTACTGTTGATTTGCAAGGTGAAGAATACGGTGAAAAGTCTAGGGAAGATTGGAGTACAGTTGCTGTGACTTTTGACCAATGTCGTAAGATTGTTCAGAAGGAAATCACTGGTAATGATAATGATATATTTATTGTTGAAGTTACTGTATAGATGAATTGATATTATACATGGAATTCAAGAATTGGGAATAATTGTTTTTTTTCTTCTTCTTGTCTTTTCAGTTATCATATTGATTGGAGCTTATAACACGATATAAATATTTTTAAACAAAGACATCCTGTTCAGTGATTCTGTAGAATCCTCAAAGTTTCAACGTCTAATTTGAGTACCAGTCCTTTTGTGTCGACTCTCTAGAATTGGCACAGTTTTGATTCAAAATTTCTTGCCGAAATAGGAAACTTCTATCGATCTCACAAGTAATTGCCGATGCCAAAATTCAAAACAAGTTCGCACCTTCCAGCAACCAGCATGTCAACAATATCGTTGACATAACTTCTAGGTAGAAACTTAATTGTAAAACCAACCCAATTAAATCCAACAGTTTACTTCAATTGATTTAAATTTCATCTCTATTATAAAGAAGTTGTCACCTTACAACATTTCCTCAAGTTTCAAAATCTTTTTTTTTTGCTTTTTCAAACCAATTATTTCTTAATCTTAATCTTCATTTCTCCAGTTTTCATTTGTTTTGATTTGAATTTCATTAGATTATCACTTTCACATATTTACCCAATTCTTTCAATATTAGATAACATTTCATTAACCTAAAAGTATGAGGTAAGTAGAGGCGTATCATGTATAAATTTCTCTTTGGAATGTTCTTTTTTTTACTAACAATTAGCACTTCAATTCAGTGGAAGATTCGTTAGAGCATCCAAATACCGTCATGTATTTGGTTCAGCCTATAAGAAGGAGTTACAATATGACAACATCCGTGTTTCCAAGAATGCCTGGGACTCCAACATTCTTAAGACCAATGGTAAGTATATCTCAGTGAACTGGAACTCTTCCGGTGGTGGTGCTTTTGCCGTTATCCCAGTTGAAGAAGTTGGTAAATCACCTGATCAAGTCTCGTTGTTCAGAGGTCATACTGCTACTGTTCTTGACACTGATTTTGATCCATTTGATGATCAGACTTTGATCTCTGGTTCTGATGATGGTAAGATTGGTGTGTGGCAGATTCCTGAAGGGTTCTCCTTACGTAATTACACCAATGATGAAGGTGATTTACTTGATGTTAAGCCTGTCAAGTTCCTTACTGGACACAAGAGAAAGGTTGGTCATGTCAGTTACCATCCTACTGCTAAAGGCGTGATTGCTTCTAGTTCAATGGACTATACTGTTAAGTTGTGGGATTTGGAATCTGGTAAGGATATCATTACTTTGGAACATCCAGATTTGGTCACCAGTTTCGCCTTCAATTACAATGGTAATTTATTGGCCACTGCTTGTAAGGATCGTAAGATTAGAGTCTGGGATATCAGAGAAAAGAGAATCATCTCTGAAGGAGCAGGTCATTCAGGTGCTAAGTCATCTCGTGTCACGTGGTTAGGCAACACCGACCGTTTGGTTTCTACTGGTTTCTCCAAGTTATCTGATCGTCAATTGGGTGTTTGGAACACTACTGACATTGCTTCTGGTCCAATTGGTGGCTTCTATACTGTTGATCAATCTTCTGGTATTCTCGTCCCATTCTATGATGAGTCCACTAAGGTTCTCTACGTTGGTGGTAAGGGTGATGGTAACATCAGATATTTTGAGTTTGAAAACGATGAATTGTTCTCCCTTTCGGAATTCCAATCCACAGACGCTCAAAGAGGTTTGGCGATTGCTCCTAAGAGAACAGTCAATGTTAAGGAGAATGAGATTGTCAAGATCTATAAAACAGTCAACGATTTAACTATTGAACCTATCTCTTTCAAAGTTCCAAGAAAGTCTGAAATTTTCCAAGATGATATTTACCCAGATGCTCCTTCCAATCAGCCTGCTTTGACTGCCGATGAATGGTTTGGTGGTAAGAGTGTTGATGGTCCAATCTTGATTTCTATGGAAACTGTTTATGATGGCGCTGAGCCAACTTTCTCAGCTTCTGCTCCACCTTCTGTGGTAATTAAAGAAGAACCAAAGAAAGAGGAAGAACCAAAGAAGGAAGAAACACCAAAGAAGGAACCAACACCAGCACCAACATTGACTAGGTCTCCTGGGCCAATAGATGAAACTTTGAAATCCAACACATCCGTTGCTTCTCTCTTAGACAAGGCAGCTACTTTAGACAAAGACAACGAATTCAAAGATGTCAACTTCCAGACTTCCACCATTAAGGATGATGAATGGGAAGACGTCAAGAAACCAACTGAGATTATCAAGGAACCAATCCCAAAGAAGGAATTATCTAAAGCTGAGCAGTTGAAGGCAAAGGTTTCTCAAGCTAGTGCAAACCCAAGTTCTACTTCAGTTAAGTCAGAGCAAGAAGAAGAAATCAAGAAGGCTGAAGAACCAAAGAAGGTTGAGACTCCAATAGTTAAAGAACCAGAATCCAAGCAAACTCCTCCATCAACATCCAGCTCTACAATTTCTACAGCCTCTACAACAGAAACTACGGAAGAGAAATCTGCTCCATCATCTGCTAAGCCACTGACATTGAAGGAAACTGTTGAGAAGTTGAACAGTACTGTTATGAAGTTTGAAACTTTGGTTGAAGTTTTAGTGCAAAGCAATTTGGACAAGGATCAAAGATTGAAGGCTTTAGAGGAAAAGATTGAAAAGTTGCTAAATAAATAGTCATTTACGCATGTATTTATTATGTGATTGCTTGAGTGGTGTTTTAATTGTAATCTTAGACCTTGAAGTTTGTTTGTAGTTTTCTTTTCCTATTAATGATATTATTGTTTCTTTGGCGGGGCGGCTCCGCCTCAGTTGCGGTCCAAAAATTCCTTTGTAGAAACGCAACTTTCAAAGAATTTAATTTCTTGTAGAACATTCTTTAGGGTTTCAGCCTTTTTTTATATCTTAATAAACAAAAGAGCATCCACTGAATTAGAGAAGAACAGTTGTATTCTGGAGAATATCGAAATGGTCCAATCTTTCCAGCCAATCTTTGCCTCTAATACTACACATCATGGTGAACAAGAATCAGCTACAAATGTATTCGTGTACACCTCTGTGAGATATGTTGAAGATATGATTTTTGTTGTCTTTTCCCCATTCATGGTATCTATTTAACACCTTTTTTTTAATTGCTTAATATCTAGACCTAACAAATATAGATATACTGACTTTATCAAAATGAGGGTCTTTGGTATGTCGTGAAGACCCCTGAGTTATGGGCTTATCCTATCAGTGCTTCTCTCAAATACAGTATATGCTTGATTGTCTGGGCGGCTATTCTTATCCTTCCATTTATCCCTCCTGTTGTTGTTTTCATGGTTTTACAATTATGGTTTCTTCTTCCTATCATATTGGTTCATTATGTTCAATTAGTGGTGCTTTTCACAAACTCTTATTGTTCTAGATTTGTTTATGGTGATCGTATGGAGAGTATGTTTGATTCCATTCTTTCTAGGATTGGTCATGATGAGATGGTTACTAAGGGGAGGTTGTTCAGAACATTGAAATGGGAACAGACCTTTACGTTTAAGAGATTGGTTTGGGACATTCCTAACAATTACATCATCCATCCTTTTACTTTACCAAATCGAATCTTCAACTACTTTGTTGTCTTCGTTCCTGTGATTGGTCCTTTGACATTGATTTTTACTGCTGCACCAGATAAGGGATTTGATGCTATGAACAGGTACTATCAGTTGAAAGGAATCAATACAAGACAAAAGAATTCATTTTATGTTTCTAGAAGATTTCAATTCATTGCTTTTGGTGTTGTAATTGGAGCTTTGGAACAGATTCCTTTACTTTCACCTATCTTTGTCGTTGCCCAACACTCAGCTTCTGCTATTTGGGCTGGGAGATGTGAAGAAAGATTCCACGAACAGGCACAAGGAATGGGGATAAGATATTTACTGCAACAAAATCGTGGATCTTTCATCATGGGTCCAGTTTGATGTATATATAACAAGCTTACAAACGGATTTCTTTCACATAGATACCTACAATTTGATTATTCACTTTAACATATCTCATCTCAGTAACACGAAACTAAATACAACGTCACAAAAGGAAAACAACCTTTATTATCCATACTTATAAATACAATATATCTTTGCAACAGGGTTTTTTTTATTTTTTTATTTTGTTTGAACAAAAGGTCTCTTTTAAAATCTACCATTCGGACCTTGATCCAACAAGCCCAATCTTTCCAATTCACGATTTACCATCTGTCTCACATAAACAGGAGCAGTTTCATAACTCTTCAAAACCTGTTGTGCTTGATCTCTACCATGATGTGTTAACAAGGAAGGCATACTACTACTACTTGTACTGCCTTGAATATTTTTATTGCTACTGTTATCAATCTGAGAATCCATAGGCACTGGTGCTGTGTAGTATGCAGTACGTGGTTGAGATGTATAGTACGATACTATTGGTTTGTTTTCAACTGGTTTAGGGATAGGCGTTTGTTGATGTCTTTTCGCATTGTCAATGCTGGTTGAATGGTTTGGGTAGAAGGAATGGGGTTGGTCTTCTGTGTCTCTTAAGGATCTCTTATTCATTATTTATGTGGATTGATGTTGTGTTTGTTTTGTGGTTTTTGTCCTTGGATCTGAAACGTATGTTCACCTTCATCTTAAAGTTATAAACAAATTATAAATATTTATTAACAATTTCTCTGGAGTGTTCTGGACCAGTGGAGTCTTGGACTAGCCCAGACAAAGGACTTGGATCTATTTGGCGCCGTCCTATAAGGCAAAAAAAAAGTTTTGTAGCCTTCGCGTCGTGTGGCAAAGCAGTTGAACTTTACCTGGGGTATGATGTGTTTATGTATGATCATGTCTGATTCGTGAACTTTTGGTCTTCATCGTGCAGGTGAAGTTCCAGGTGAAGTTTCACAGTTTCACATATCTTACATAATACTGTGTCCGGGTGTTAGAGGTTACTGTGAATTGCTGAAAGATAGATTAAGTTCCTTACAATTCGATCAACTGCTTGTTAGATAAAATGATCATTACAATAATACGATATACTGCTACATATTTTATACATCCCACCAATGATCTGATAAACAATTAGCTGAACTAGAAAAAAAAAATAACAAAAAAACTTAAGAGCCATTGTTGTAAAACTTACAAGGCAAATACTTCAAAGTATCTCTAATTCCTTGATCCTCAATATCGGTCAAACCAATCAATCCTAATTGAACCATATCACCAAGGAAAATCCTGACTTTTTCCTGGGTATACTTGATATAATCGAAACTATCAACATCAGCTTCACCAGAAGTCTGGAACTGTTCATTGTCTTCTTCCTCTTCGGTGGAAACAGCTTCTTCAACATCATCACCATCATCATCAAGAGTCCAATCATTGTTTGAAGAGTCCAAGTTTGATTCAATATCCTTGTCAAAATTATTGATAATGTTGTAAACTTCACCATTTGGACCAACAAGTTCAACGTCGGCTTTATTCTCAGATTCCTTCTCTTCCTTCTCACCATTTTGTAAAACGGCCCAGAGAATCCAATTCAAACTAACCATACCTCTCCAAACAATGCACATGTCATAAACTCTCTTTGCAGTTTCTTCCAATCTTAGCAAGGATTCCTTCTTCTTACTCTCATCAAACTTACCGTTGTTTTCAATGAAACTCATATCACCATAGATTAAATACGAATAGATTAGATTCAATTGCTTTTCCAAATCAGGAAAATCGGATTCCCAGATACCCCAAGGTTTAGAAGGATGATTATAATTCTGCATCCATTCACTGAAATGGTTAGCGATATCATATTCTGGAACATTTGCACCGGAGTATTCGAAATCGATAACAACAAGGTTTTGATCTTGTGTTTGTTCGATAGGAGTTGGATGAAGAGTTTGAAGGTTTTGTAAAGATAATGTGGAAAGTGTGGATGTTAATGTCTCAGTAGTAGCAGTGGCTGCAGAAGTGGCTGCAGAGGAAGTTGGAACTTTCAAGTGTGATTTAGGGGTCGTGAATAACAAATTCCCATACTGAGTGTCGTTATGACAGAAAACCAATTCGTCATTCATATTCTCTTCACTGTCATAACGCTTAACCAACCAGTCTTTATACTTAAGTATGAGTTTTTGGAACTTGTCAAAGTCCATACCAAACACACTAACTTGATCCTTAACGCCCAATTGTTGAACCAAAGCAGACCATTTCTCCAAATTCTTAAAGACAACAGGCCCATCTGTTCTCTCTCTTGTGGTCAATCTGATCCCGGTATGTAATTGTCTCATTCTTCTAGCGATTCTTGCAGAGATTCGTTGGTTCATGATATCAGTCTTGGTCAAAGTGATAGCATTATCTAAATATTGTTCCACTCTACCATTGGTGAAACAACCAAATAATCTAGGACCAATGTTACGTAAGGACAATCTCATAAGAATCTTCAACTCTGATTCACGATCAATGATGCTTTCAACGTTAGGTCCATAGACTCTAAGTAGCAACGTAGGGAAAATCAATTGATGTAATTCGACAGATTTTAAGACGTGAATAGAAGGAGCATCGATACGGAATATAGCATTGGTTAAAGCACCACTGATACGTTTGATTTGAATGTCGTTGGCAACGTGAGCTGGGAGTCTTTTCCATTTTGTGATCCCTAATTGTTGAACCACTGCTAATAAATCAGACTTGAAATATTCTGGAGGTAAAGTATGATCTAAGGTGGCGTTGATTGTAGGGATTTCAAACTTTTCAGTGGCAACTGCAGCAGCTACGGAGGATGGATTTATGGCTGGTGGCTGACTGTTAGATGTGGAAGAAGCTGGTGGTAAGGCAAAGCTGTCTAATGGAGGAAGCATTGAAGAAGAGTTAAAGACCACGCTTCCATTGTTTGAAGAACCCAGTGTTTGATTCCCAGAAGTAGAAGTAGAAGAAGAGTTGTTCATAGCTTGCAAATAAGGAGAGATTGGAGAGATGTAAGGAAACTTACTAGTTGTGCCTCTAATAGAATCCTCGGCCTCGTCATCATTGACTGTTAGGGAGATGAAAGACTTCGATGAGTTTCTTCTAATGTTGGACAGAGAAGGTCTAGAAGGAACACCACCACGGGATCTTGAGCGGGAACGAACAGGTGTCATTGAAGGAGTCACTGAGCTGGAATTGGAGGTGCTTGGATTAAGGGTGTTGCTGTTGCTTCGTGAAGAAGAACGACGGAATTGATGGGATGGATGTGAATGGGAATTCTTTTCAACTGGCGTCATAATTTGGTTTGAGTTCTTATCTGATTTCTTGGGCTTGAGATTTTCTTAATTAAAATTACGGTAATCCAAACTAGTACTTTAAAACAAAACAAAAAGCAAAAAAAAAAAAGAAACAGTAGTAGTAGTGCAAAATCTATGGGCTCTTGTTGTGTTAACAGAGTAATTGGTAGTGTGACTTTTAATATTATCCTTCGATTTAATACTTGGTGTTGATACGCTGCGCTATTTGTTGTTTTGTTCAACTATGGCGCAGCTGCCATACAATTCCCATGTGATAGTGAGAAGGCACGTGCAAGAACTCTCCGCTATACAATTGATAAAATTTGTTGGAAGAAAGTTTTGTTGAACGCTGCACGTGACAAAATAATATTATATTAAAAAAAAATAAAAAAAAAAATATAATATAGTTCCATTGTTGTAAGGTTTTGATCCTCTTAGTTAATTCCTTGATCCGATCTCCTGGTAAGTCTCTAAGTTATCTTTGCAACTTGGGGAAACGATTTTTGGATATCTTTATTCTTCTTCAGCGATAGTTCTTCTGACTATATATATATATATGGTTAACTTACTGGAGTACTAATTATTATTAAACAGAATGTGTAACAGACATAACATTATCGCTGATCAGAAACATAAACAGCAAAAAATTATATAGTCTCCAGGCAATAATAAATAAAACACCCTCTCTTCCGCCCCTCCTCTCCATCAAGAAAAGTCATCAACAGCTATATTTACAGCACAATTAACATAACAACATCTTTCTTGGATCTTCAATCAATTCCTTCACAGTCTTCAAGAAAGTGACGGCTTCTCTACCATCCAACATTCTGTGGTCGTAGGTCAAAGCTAAGTACATCATTGGTCTGGAGACAACTTGGCCGTTAACAACAACAGCTCTGTCCTTGACACCGTGTAAACCTAAGACAGCGGTTTGTGGTAAGTTAATGATTGGAGTACCGTACAAAGAACCGAAAACACCACCGTTGGAAATGGTGAAAGTACCACCGGCCATGTCTTCTAAGGTCAACTTACCGTCACGGGCCTTCTTACCCAAGTTGACGATTTCTTGTTCGATTTCCAAAACAGACATGGATTCAGCGTTACGGACAACTGGGGTGACTAAACCCTTTGGAGTGGCAACAGCAATGGAGATATCGGTGTAGTCTCTGTAGACCAATTGGTCACCTTCAATGGCACCGTTGACGGCTGGAATGTCCTTCATGGCCAAGGTAGCAGCCTTGGAGAACAAACCCATGAAACCAAACTTGATGTCCTTCTTCTTGATGATTTCATCCTTGTATAACTTTCTCAATTCCAATAAGTTGGTCATGTCGACTTCATTGAAGGTGGTTAAAGAAGCAGCGGTGTTTTGAGATTCTTTCAATCTTTCAGCGATTCTTTGACGCATACGGTTCATCTTGACACGAGATTCAGTTCTAGCAAAGGCGCCAGCTGGAGCAGCAGCCTTTGGAGCTTCGGTGGCCTTTGGAGCTTCCTTCTTTGGAGCAGCTGGGGCTGGGGCTGGGGTTGGGGCAGCAGCAGGAGCGGCGGCAGCAGCAGCAGCAGCAGCATTTGGAGCTTCAGCAACTGGAGCAGATTCAGTGGCCTTTGGAGCTTCAGCAGCTGGAGCAGCAGCAACGGCGGCTGGGGCATCACCTTGTTGGATCTTCAATAAATCTTGACCAACTTCAACAGTGTCTTCTGGTTGAGCAATGAATTCAACAACGGTACCAGCGAAAGGAGCGTTGACTTCAACATCGATCTTGTCAGTTTCAACAGTAGCGATGGTTTGATCAGCAGTAACATAGTCACCAACCTTAACGGTGTATTCCTTTAAGGTACCTTCAGTTAAGGATTCAGCGAATTCTGGAACCTTGACGATGGTGGAGTTGAATCTGACAAAGGCAACTCTGTTGAAGTTGTTTAATTGAACAGAGGTTGGTCTGGCAGAGGATAAAATGGAAGAAGTTTGGGAAACAGAGAAGGATCTGACAGAAGAAGCCTTAACGGAGCTTCTAGCCAAAGCTGGAAGTCTTTGTGAAATAGCACGGATGTTTCTGGAGGAAAGCATTGTGTGGATAGAGATGGGTTCAGTTACTAAGAAGGAAAACTACTTGTAAGTGCTACGTCTGTTTCATGTATTAATCTATTTGTTGTTTTATGATTTTTAAAAAGCTGGAGATTTTTTGCCATTGAAACCTATAAACGCTCGCTACGTTATGCAAAAAAAAATTCATTGCACTGGAAACGGCAACAAGTCCGTCGTCGATTTGGTAAGCCCACGCCTCGCTAATTTCTGTTTTACCCGCATAAAGTCATAAAGATCCCGGAAGTTGAACCAATGAACGATAGGGGAAATGGTTTTTTTATATTATCAATGGTTTTCCAATGGGTTAAAAAAGGAATTGGGAACTGTTATAAAATACTCTGATATAGAAGTAAGTTAGTTTTTGAAATGTTTGGTCGAATTTTAAAAACTTTATTAAACACAGTTTTGAATTTACCAGTTTTTGAGTTTTGTCTTTGTAACATTATTCGACCCCGGATCCGAAATCACAAAAACTCTCGGATCAACAAGATCCATGAAATGTTAATAGAAAGTACACGTGATCTCAGTTTTTTTTGTTTTTTTTTTTAGATTTATCGTACTGTCAGAATTCTACGGGCACAGAAGAGTATAGTTATAGCTTTATACACAAGGATCAATATTTCCAATATTACTAAATATGGGGAAGATTTTACCTGATTGATTTCTTTTTATTCTGGTTTTTCAAACAAACTATCCTCTCTAATTATTTGATATCACAAATCGAAGTTACTCTCAAACCCTGAGAAACATCCATATGAATACGATCCAATCTTACGATAGTGACAGTAGTAGCAGTGATAGTGAAGATACACAACAAGAAACCAACAAGTCTCTAGGTATCAAAGATACGAAGCATAAACTTGAAGCCAGTGAGTTAAACCAAGTCTCAAAATCTAACAAAAGGATAAAGAAACTTCCACCATTACCATCTATCATCTTAGATCGCAATCATCGTGCTTTGAACCTTCACAAAGCCATACCACCACGATCCGGTTCAATCCAAAACATTTCAATGAGAGGGGCAAAAGTACCAATAAAGAAACCATTACATCAATTATATTCCTCCATTGAATTCACACCCACAGAAGCACAATGTGAAACACTAGATTATATCGTTGAATCAGTAAACTTCTTATGTAAGAACAGTACAGGGTCAAACAAAGAGTTTTTGAAATCAATTCCATCATTTCAACCAATTTACAAATCCCCTTTGAAGTATACCCTCCCATTACATGTTTCACTTTGTCCAAACTTCAAAATCCCTCTAAAGCAATCAGTCAAAGTCAAGGACAATCTAAATGCTATCATAACAAAGTTTAAACCATGTTCACATCCTTCTCAGGCAAATTTAATCTCATGTCAAAGATTACAAATATATCCAAATATAAGCCGATCTTCATCATTTCTTACATTAGGTTTATCATCAACTTCAAAATCAAACTTATCAGAATTAACTAAAATAATTCATACTACAATCTCTGATACTATAAAACCTGATGAATTAACATCATCTGATAATTTTGAATGGGATGATTCCAAACTACACATTACTATTGCTGAATCAACTGGGATTTTCAATGAAGTGGCAATGGAACAACTAATCCATATGATTGACGAGGCTATTGACTTTAAAGAATTTGAAGAATTGTTATGTTGGAAGTATAAAGAGGTTCAAATTATAGATGGGGATAATACTAGAAAAAGAGTTGGTATTGACAAATTTCAATGATCATTTGGAATCTCTCATATAATCTATAGAGACCACTAGATAGAGTTCCTTACAGAGTTGAAGAAATTTGGAAGTTGGAAAAATGTACATATTAAACTATCTATAGTTCAAGTTTACAGCTTTTAAATGATTCCAAAGGTTGCTCAAAGCCTATCAAATGTGTCTTGAATACCTGATATAATTGCTGAATGAATATCAATGGACAGTTTGTCAAACAACATGAGACAAATTTCAGAGTCAGTAAATCATTTAATATTATGTTATCTGGCACTCAAATCTCTGTCATGAAATTGATTATGTACTGATTGCTTACTCCGATATAGTGCTTTCATTTGTGGTGGACCCTGGTCCTATAGTCTATTGGTCCTTGGATGCTATGTAATATTATTTGTATTTACATATGGCTAGCCAGCAGTTAGCTTAGTCAATCACGTGAATTCTAGACAAATAAAACGGAATTACAAACACCCCTCGTTTAAAAGGAGAATCCGTACAATTCATTCGTCGTAGAATATCTAAAAGATTCTAATTTCAAGCATCATCATCACTTCACAGCATAATAACAAATATAATAATAATTCACAATAATTCACAATAGGCCCATAAAATAAAATTGAAAGCAGTAACCATGGGCAGAAAATGAAAGGAAACTGACGGTATAGTTGTAATCTGAGATTTGGATTCACTTTGATTGAGAATGGTACTTTAAAGCATAAGCTTTCTGTTTCATGAATTTCTTCTCAGTTTCAGCCAATAATCTCAAAGAGTCACTAACAGCTCTAAGTGGAGAGCCATAATAACTGTAAGCTGGTTTGAGATGGATAATATTGTATGTTTTGTTAATTAATTGTCCGTTACTTTTCTTTAGCCGGTAGGCGTCATTAGAAAAGACTTTGGCAATTTGAAATGGACCATCTGCATTAGGTTCTAACTTCTTATTCTTGAAACGTTTAAGTAGAACCCACTCCCCAACAGAAAAAGATAAATGATTGGCGAAGCGATTCTGAACAGCACGTTTGAGTTCACGAACATGAAGACGACGAGAACGAACCAGTTCACGAATTGGGGCTAACACCGAGGCCAAAGGTTCATGACGACGAAGACAGGAGTCGTGAAATTCAAGAAGTAATGGAACAGTAGAAAGATCAGTTGGTAAACCCGTAAAACAGTCAGCATAAGCAACATTAGCAGATTGAAGTAGTTCCTTGGAGATTAAAGGATATCTGGATTCCAATTCTTCGACAGTCAAAGGAACACCAAAGGACTGTAACTAAGGACGACAAAGCATTCAAGAGAGCGACAGCAGCTGGTAGGTAAGCCAACCAATTCTGAAGAGAAGGAATCAAATTTCTAAGAATCTCCTTTAATAAGCCATTACGAGCTTCAACAAGACCATTGCTAGCTGGATGGTGACTACAGGAGTTTGTAGAGTAGCGCCTTCAGTATATCCCTGCTTTTGTAATTTATCATCTGGAAGGATATGAAGAGTCCTTTTGACTGGATTGAAGGTGACAAATTGGGAGATAAAAGTGGTCCATTCAGTACCAAGGGACACTTTCTCT
>JAKUBK010000300.1:0-15515 GCA_030566875.1 Waltiozyma chaumierensis | reverse complement strand
TAAATTAATTTTATAATATATATATAATATTATTAATAATATTTCTATATTTACATAAGCGCGCGTATAAATATAATATCTAAAATTTTAATATTATACGGATCGTAAAAATATTTTATAATTAATTGTACTAACTTCTCAAATTAATCTTTTATATCTCTTTGATCATTTTTCTGTAGACGTAGCCATGTTTATCAGACATCTGGTGGTGAGTATGAAGTAAGCTTCCTTTAAATATTCTACCCCTAAATCTATCCACTGCTTCAAACAGTACCTTCTAACGATCCTCACAGACCACAATAATGCGTTGTTAACGTATTATAGACTGGAATTTATGGGTTGTGTGAGTTACTGAAATAACTATCAATTCTTATAAACATTTTTTATATATTCTCGTATAAATTGGCATAAGTATCAAATGTGGAGAAAGTGTTCTTATAACATAAAACGTATAATAATAAATCGTATGATCATATTTGTTGTATGACATATATAATAGGATAATTATATCCGATCATGGAATTCGTAACTCGGAATAAACTATAAGTTATATTACGGCTCAATATTTCCTCAAATGAGTTAAGGTCAAACAGAGCTACTGGGAACTTTCCTCAATTCATGTCACGTGAATCTCAAGTTGTTTTTAACGTAAGGTAAGATTGAACCCCTGAAGAACATATTACGTGGTTGTATAGTGTAGTGGTTATCACCTTCGGTTTTGATCCGGATAACCCCGGTTCGAATCCGGGTACGACCTATTTTTTAAAGTTTTTTATCAAAATTCTAGTTTATGTTGTAACCTTAAGACGAAACAAAAATCTGTGATGTATCAGGACCTTTTTTTTTTTCAACCAAAACATTTCATATTAAATCAAATCTAAAAATGATCTCAAAACATTTAGAATTTCTGGTTCATACGATAACCAAAACTTACAAAATCCTTATATAATTCTGTAAACAACACAATTCTAGTGTCAATAATAAAAAGCTTTCCGAATCCTATGTACATTAAACAACAATGTAAAAAGACGAAACAACACTCGGAACAGGTTTGAAGCACCTTTAAATGTGATGAATTATTCTAGACCAGTTATTCAAAGTACCACTTTATGGGAAATTCAAATGGTGTTTAGACTGAAGAAAAATCTTACAAGCTTCCCCACTAATTGATTTCACTTAATGATCCAGAAACTTTATCCAGCAACAAGGTTCTTCTAACGTTTTGTAAAAATATTAATCAATTGACCAACAAAATCATTCTCACTTCATTTCCTCAGCACCCTCCATGAGACTATTTGTATCTTTTTTTTTTGACTCATTATCTTCTTGAACACCTCTTTAACTCGTTTTTTCCTCTTCAATAAAAGGTTCAATTACAGTATATAAAACTGACATATCTAATTTAGGTGTTGATTTCTAAAGAGACAACCAAACATCCAATTCAACGTTTCCAAATAATTTGTTATTTCAAACTTCTTAGCTTGAGATTTTCAAATTTCAGTTGTTGCCAACCTTAACATTCATATAAGAGCAATCAATGGATTTCAATTATCTATAGAATGTTCTCCAGTAATCTCAAAGAAGTAAGAAACTTTCCATATTCTTCCATATCGTTAAATATTAATGTGATTTCAAAATTCACGTGATCGAGAAAAATAAGATACATGAGAGAGAGAAGAAGTTCCCTAAAAGAGTAAGCTGTAAGAAATAAGAGGACTGACCCGTATAACTTTTGATGATGATTATTATAATTGACTTTTCTTTTATGTGCGCCCTTACCCGGACTCGTTCGGGGCACACATCTGTCATCACCTGGTTGAACACCCATCCACCAGCTGCCAGGTGAATCTCATCTTTATATAGGCGTGAATACGCGCTGGTGGTTTAGCGGTAAAATTCAAAGTTGCCATCTTTGTGCCCCCGGTTCGACTCCGGGCCAGCGCATTCTATTTATTTTTTTAAGTTTTTTTTCTTTCCACCAATTTTTTTTCTTCTAGAAAACACTTGTCAATTCTTTTGATCAGAAAGAACTCCTATAATATGTAAATATACATAGACCAGTCATATAGATCTATATAAAATTTTCTTGTTAAATTTTGTATGTACATTAAAATAGTTAAAGAATAAATAATAAAAAACAGTGCGTAATACATAGTCATAACCCAATTGGCATAATAAGTCAATAATAATCTATCGTGCCCCTTAAAAGAAATTAGTAATTAAAAATGGTATCCAGTAGTAGCAGAATATAGAGGAAAGAAAAAAAGCAAACAAACAATGCGGAACATCATCATCATCATTAGAATTGTTGATATCTCAAGTTTTGGAATTGTGGAACAACGACTTCAGAAGCATCGATTTGGTTCAATTGGGCCAATAAAGGTTGGATCTCAGAGAACAAGTTCCCATTATTGGAGATTCTTTGGAACTGATCAAAGTTACGACAGAAGAATTGGTACTTCTTCCAAACTTTGACATACAGTTCGTTTCTCTTGAACTTGGAAGCAATGGTGGCATCTCTCAAAGCGGCCCAATCAGCATTGGCAATGTATGTGTAACCTTCGGAATCACTACAGGCGATCAAATCGTTCCAGGCGGTGAGGATTTCGGCAGAGGAAGCTTCGACGGAACCAAGAGACTTCAAGTAGATTCTTCTGGAGACTTGGGTCTTGTTCAGGTTGTAGATTCCATAAGCTTGGTACAAGGAGTCGATGATGGACTTGTCGCCCCAGATGCCAGCCTTGGAGATGATGATGTTGAAGAAAGGCTCGTCGATAGGCTTCATGTCGTTGTAAAGAGAAATGATTTCTCTCAACTTGCCCAGACTTTCAACAGAGGCGGTTTGGTAGTTTTCGAAGAAGATCTCGAAGAATTGGTTGTTTAAAGAGGAAGAAACACCATGGTTGATGTTACGGCCGTAGAACTTGGTAGCCTTGGCCCAAGCCTCAGTGACTCTGTTGAAATCCTGGGACTCGGACCAGATGTTGGAGAGGAATTGCTTCACGTTGTTCACCTGCAAGGTCAACTTGTAAGGCATTTCTCTGTTGACAGCCTTTTCGAAGAAGGAGGAGGCGATTTCAATGTTCTTGGACTCACCAATGAAGGCCAAGTGGACATCAACTAGAGAGCCAACGGTCAAGGCCTTGATAGGATGGTCACACAGCTCGTTGTAGTACTTCAAGGCCTTTTCGTACTCTTCAGCAGCCAAGGACGCCTTGATCATCCCGCCCAATAAGAAAGGATGGGTGTTTCTCTTGTCGAGGGAGTTGGATTCGTTGAACAAGTTTTCCAAGTCAGCATAGCTGGAGCCCAGTTGGTACATGATAGGTAACAAGACACCGACAACCTTTGGCTGCAAGAAGACAAACTTCAACTGTTCCAATTCCATACAGGAGGACCAGACAGAGATGGCCTCGTTGTCCAGCTTCAACTCCTTCAAGGCAGTCAAGAGATGCATGGCACCGTTCTCGTCGATCAAGACGGATTCAGACAACAAGTCGTTGGTGACGAGTCTTAGAGAGTCCTTAATGAATTGGTTCATCTCGTTGTGGAAGGAGTTCTGGTCATAGTCTGGCTTCTTGGCCAATCTGGTCAACTGTGTTCTGTTGGATCTCAAGGCAATGTGCAAGGTGTGGACCAAGGCGCCAGTCAGATGGCCATTGAAGTCAGGCACGGATTTCAACTCGTCGTACAAAGCCATGGCCTTTCTGAGAGATTCCCAGAAGAATAGCTGGCCTGGAGAAGAAGTACTGTTGGAGGCGTCAGTGAGACATTCTTGGAAGGTGACTAGCTGGTTGTACCATGGAGAAGATGGGTTCAACTGGATGCCGTTTCTGGACTGACTGTTGTTGTTGTTTCTTCTGTTGTTGCTGTTGTTGTTTGAACGTTGCTGTTGGTGTTGCTGTGGCTTTTGTTGTGGCTTGTTGACTTGGTTGTTCAGGTTGGCCACTTGCTTGATTGTGGAGGAGAAGGAGAAGTTGGAGTTGTTGATGTCCTGAGAAGGCGTTCTCTCAATGGCCACAGAGTTGAATCTGATTGTGTGGTTGAACGAGTCCCTGGCTGTTCTGACAACTTGGTTCGTAAGTCTGGCCTTGAGGACGTTTGATTGTGTGAGTCTGAACATTGGCGAGTATCGTTAATATGTGTGAGTGTGTGTTTATAGTGTGAAGATACTATCTGTGAAAGAAAATTGCCGTTGAATATTAACAGGATATTGCCACCTTTATAAGTATGTTAAAATGATGGTTTCGTTTAAAATCTGATGAGCAGTTGATGAAGATGATGGCGTCGACTCTTTATCCTTTTTTGGTTGAGAAATAATTAGGGGGCAGTTCAGGTACAAATAATGTGGCAAATATATATATATATTTTTTTTGGAATATGAACTGTTGAGCTGAAGACAACAATTTTTTAAAAAGGGATCAGGCCGTTTATTAGAGTTGATCTTATTCCATCAGCTGTTTCATTATCGTTGGTGTTATGATTTTCCCACCCATAAATTTATCCACCGGCCTCTGGCCAGTTTAAAATTTTTTTGTTTTTTTTTGGTTTTGCAGATTATATAAGCGTCGTTTTTGACTTCCCCAATCAGATGTTTTTCCGGGTCCCTGATCTCATAATGTTCGGAAAAATTCACCCGATTTCCGCTCAAAGATTCTAGAAATGGCGGAGAAACTATATATATAATTCACAAATTACTTGTTTGAGCTCGCGAATTCTTATCTAAGGTACCAACATTAATATATAACTGATGATGGCGATAATCTCGTATAAAAAATCTTTTTATCTTGATCCACACCTTATGAGACAATTTGTCGTACAATTAATCATTATAAATCAATTGTGACGTTATTTTATAAATAATATTTATTAATATTACTCAGTACAGTTAAACATATTGCTGTAGTATGTACATGAGTGTAGAATGTACGGTCATAGACTTATATTACGTTATAAATGTCTGTAAAAAGTGATCTCACCTTTATCAATATATAATTAATAAATCAGAATGATGAATCATTGTCGTAACCTTTAGGATTTTGTGACGAGGTTGTTTCTTAGAGACGTACTTGGTGGAAAAAACATAAGAATTGTTGAATTGGTAGTTCCTGATAATACCATTTGACTGTGTGGTTGATCTCATTGCCACACGTACTGATAATGTTTAGTATAGCAATTATATACTTATCTAACATTAGAGTAGACTATCAAATATTAACACTACATATTATTATTATTTATATATATAAATTTATACAAACATATACTGATATCTTCCATTAAATAGCCAATTGTAAAAACACGCGCGTAAAAACTATCAACAAAGATCTATTTTTGTCTTGCCAATCTATCCGTGTTAATTCTCAACTTAACATCCAATTTCTGAGTTCTTTCTTCGATATTACCCAATCTTTCATTCTGAGCGACGATTTCCTTTGATTGGTCCATAGCCAAACTTTTCAATCTTCCAGCAATCTTATCAATTTCCGATAGATTCTCACCGATTTCCAACTCCATAGCATCATCTTCTTCATTGGCTTCGAATTGATAACGACGAGCTTGTGATAGAATCTTATCACGGCGATAACGGTCAGAGGTGGTAGGCTCTTTCTTTGAATCTTGATCCATTATTGCTGACTTGATACGGTTTTCAGATTCCGTCACGGCGAGTCTCTGTTCTTCTGCCTCCATTCTATCAGCCAGATACTCGTTCTTGATCCTCTCCTCTCGTTCTCTTAATCTTCTTCCCTTGGTGAACGGGTTCTTCATCCCGGGTTTCAAGATATGTCTTCTGTAATGCTCGATATCAGCAATCTTTTCCTTGGAGATCCGTTCCTGGGTTTCCGACAAACTCAACAGTTTCTCCGTCTGATACAACGACTCACTTTGGTGGCCTAACATACCCATGGTGTTCTTACCGGACTCTTCGGCCTGACGGGCCATCCGAAGAGTGTTACGTGTGGAGGCAACCGACTCTTGCTTCAGGAACTTGATGTCCGTTTTGATGCCTTCGACTTCTTCATCTTCCTCCATTTGAGCACGTTGTTCCTCTGTGAGTTCCACAGGCGGCGCTTGGTGCTGCTCTTGAACAACATCAGCGTTCAAGTCGTAGTCGTTGTATGTGTATGTAGTCTGCTTGGAGCTGGTTCTCTGTAATTGCTGCTGTTGTGGTTGGACGACTGATTCTTCGTCACGATCCGCATTGAGATCATAATCGTCTTCAACGGCAGTCTTGTTGGCCATGTACGGATCAGAGGTAAGTGGGGACCCATCGACACCTCTTCTGGCGTATGAGTTCAATGTCTGTCTGGAAATAGAAGCTGAGGATCGAATCTGTGGACGTGAATCCTGTTGAGAGCCATACGGGTTAGGCGTGCTGCTTTGGTTAGCAGTGTATGGGTTGCTGGATGGAGATGACTGTGAGTATGAGGGAGTAGCAGAAGCACCCCTGCCATAAGCCGAGGCAGAATGTGATTGATCGTATGGGTTAGAAGAGGCATTGTTGCCATATGGGTTGTTGTTAGAGCTGTAAGGATTGGCATTGGTGCTGACATTGCCAGAGTAGTTAGAGTATGGGTTTGATGAGGTATTGGAACTGCCAGTGCCAGTACCACCATAAGGATTTCTATCAGAGCCGCCACTGTTGACATTCCCGTCTTGTCTATCACTGTTCAAATCCTCGCTTTGTTCTACGGATGGTTTGAATTGATTGGAGTGGGATTCATAGCCGGCTGGGGCAAAGACCTTTTCCTGTGTTTTATCGTTGGCATAGCTGCCGTAGGCCTTGAAGATGTCGTGTTTGTTCTTCACTGTTTCATTGCGGTTTTTTCTTGTTGGAATGTTTTTGTTTGTCATTTGATCTTCAAGCTTTGCTTCTATTTCTTCTTCAGAAGGAGCCTTCTTGGTGAAAAATTTCTTGAGACCCATATTGAAACCGGATAAATATTAAAGTATCAGATCTTGATCTAGTGGATTTATATCTGGAAACTAGCTGGGTCAGAGAGATATACGATGAGCTGATGACTTGTAAAGTGGTTTTGTTATACGGGCCGTTAACCTCAGCGTTTAAAGACAATCTATTTTAGTTGAACTCCGCCTGAAAACAATCCACAGGAGAATGTTCGCGGACACCCAAACCAAAACCCAATATTAATAAGCTGAGAGGGTTTGTTAGCATAACCTGTTCAGAAAGATTATACATTCAAAAGAAACAAAAAAACTTCTTGCTTTTTGTATATCTATAAACTGAGCAGAAAATTGTTTCATAAATTCTTAGTGTGTTTATTTAGATGAATATTTTATAATAAGTTAGTAAGGCTATGTCATCACCACCTGACTAGTTCTTAGGGCGCGGAAGTATTCTTAATTCTTGAAGAAGGAGTTGAAGAACCGCTAGCTGAATTAAAGGGGGATCTCCACAAATCAACCACAAGATCTGAATATCTTATCAGTTGAATCGAACAATCCAAGATATCACACACATTCACAACAAAGAGAAGTTCATCTTCTAGAACGAAAACTCAAACCAATCCAAACTCCAATAATAAAATGGGTAGTTGCCTTTCCAAAGAGCCAGAAGGTCGTGTACTTGGTCAATCAGGGAAACCTACTACAACAACAACAACGTCAAATCATAGATCAGATCAATCAAAATCAAACAAGCCTGTCAAAGTATCATCTAAGGGACAACCACTTTCTTCAGAAAAGAATCCAGATTCTCTATCACCAAGAGAAGCCGCCAGATTAGCAGCAGAACGAAGAGCTCAAGCTCAGAATTCCAAAGGGGGGAAATTGAACGAACAATTACAGAAGGAACGAGCCAAAACTACACAGCAACATATGAAGGAACTTAGTGAGAAGAAGGCCATGGAGAATAATCAGAGGCTGATATATGATTAATATGGGAATCAAGTTAAAAGTTGTATGAAGGATTAAAAAAAAAATGATCTGGTACAATTAAATATACATGTATATTCTACTACATAAATTGAATCATTGCAAATCACCAAAGAAAACAGCATCATAGATAAGTTTACCCTTAGGCTCCTTAGCAACAGCGTCACCTAGGATATCACCAATTCTCTGTTTCAACTTATTCAACTGATCTTCACTTAACTCCACCTCCATATCAACATCAGCATCAGAACTTGGAGTGTTGAGATCATCGATTAGTTTAGACAAATTAGAAATAACAGTGCTGATTAATCTTTCCTTGTCTTCATCACCCAGGTTTGGATTCACCAAGTACACTTTAGACCAATCTTTCAAATTCCCCAATAGAGTGAACCTTATGACTTCACTTCCCATAATACGTAACCCTATCAAAGCCCCATAGATGGTCCCAACTGGCTTGTTTGAATCTAGAAAGGCCTTTAGTAAGGTACGTGTGACACGTGGCTTCAAAGTAGTGTAACTCTTTGAGAATTTCTGACAAACATGTTCCAACAAAGAAGCTGCGTAATCTCTGACGGCGAAATGATTGGCATTGGCGTCATCGTCTTCGTTGTTGGTGGCGGTTGTATCGCTTTCCTTGTCCTTTTTATTCTCCCCGATTCTTTTGGCAATTAGCAATGTTAAGATGGATGGAATTAAGGAATGGATGTATGGGTCTAAGAAGATATTGGCATTATCCAAAATGGCAAAGATCAATTCCAGCATTGTGATCAAGATGGAGAGATCGTTCAAGTTGTGAGTGATTTGTTCAGAGATAAATTGGATGAAATATGGAATTAGTTGATGAAGACCTGGGTCTGATCTGATGGAACTCAATGCCGCGTTCTTCAACGAATCATCTTCAGATTGACAAGACAAAGCCTGGATAACTTTGTTGAAGTACACCTGTAATTCTTTGGAAAGCACATGCTTCACCAATGGCTTGATCTCAATATCCTTAGCGTTGGTGTTACCTGGATCAACATTGGTCTGGATGGATCCTGCTGGTGTAGTTCCGTTGTTATCGCCTGTATTACCATCAGTACCATTATTACCACCACTGTTACCGCCATTAGTGTTCGCTTGATGATAACTGGACTCAGAAGTAAGAATATTAGCAATAGCACCCCTCTGTACTGGCACAATCTGTTTGATGTCACTAAGGAGCGGGTTTTGAGGAATCAAAGGCTGAACACCTTCAATGGCTAACCAATGGGCAGTGAAGTTGCACTGTCTAGGAACCTTAGGCAATGGCTGGTTGATCAATTTCTCTAAATCCATCTCCTCTTCATCCACGTAGTATAACGTTTGTCCATTACTGATCAATGCTTCTTTGAATTTCAAAGGACGACTGACATCATATCCGTACAATGGCTCAACATTAAGGATCCTTAACGCTTTAGAAATATCGTTTGTCGTTAGAGTCTTTCTCTTGGAGTGGCGCATGAACTTCTGGGCCTGTTCTAAGATCTCATGAATACGATATTCAACATCCATTGCTAGATTACGTGAAGTCTCGTCATTCAAATCAGATAGACCCAGTGAATCAGCAACATCCTTTACCGTGTCTATTGGGGACCATAGTGTATGTGAGAGTGGTTGTCTTGGGTTTGACATTGTTGAATGGATGATTTTAGGTTTGGGGATCTAAGTTCCTTGTTGAAATTGTGGAGAGTAAAGACAAAATGAAAAGATATTACATTTAACTTTGAGTATCATCTCGGTTTGTTTTTGTTGACATTTTACGGCCACATCCACACACAGAGGGTTTGAAATTTTAGTTCCGGAGATCACGTGATCAATTCAGGCCTCGAATGTTGTACCTTCAAAAGAGCTAGAACCTTCACCTGTCCATAAAATAATTGTACAAAAAAATGCTACAAAAAATCAGTTTTAACTTTTTCATTAGACAGTTTCCTCTGATTGCCCAACAACATAATCAAGCTGACCCTATTCTTGTCTAATTGAAGTTTTTAAGTTGAAACGTTAAAACAAGATATTAAAGAACAAAAACCAAGTCACGTGTAGAATCTAAGGGCTACTAAGGCGCGACGCCTAAATTGCTGTGTTTTTGAGAACGCCAGTTGGAAATTTAAAATAAACAAACCAAGTGGATCTATAGAACTAATGAAATTATATTTACAACTTAAGACAATATTTAATCTTCAAAGCTCCAAAATACATATTTCAAGAAAATGTCAGACACAACACAACCGATAAGCTCTCAATCACAAAGTCTCAATCCAGATCCAACAACAGTGGTACCACCAAACTCCGCGTCTAATAATGTGAACCAAGAGGATGATGCAATGGATGTTGACGTTGATGACGAACTCTTTGATGATAATGTAGATTCCTTACCAGTACAAAGCAAATCCTCAAGTAATAATGAAGATAAAGATGAAGAAAACTCTGAGGATGAAACAAATGCGGAGAAGAATGATAAAACAATTCCACCAGGAATATCAATGCCACCATTACCAGAATTCACAAAGAAGGATAAGACACTTCATGAGATTCTTGAAATGATGGAAGATTTCTATCCAATCATTCCAGATGCCATCACGGACTATTATCTAACTAAGAACGGTCTTCAATGTGACGATATTCGTATCAAGAGAATCCTTGCCTTAGCCACACAGAAATTCGTCAGTGATATTGCCACTGATGCCTATGAATATTCACGTATCAGGTCCCAATCTACCGTTTACAATTCCTCCAACCCCCAAGTTAGAGCCAAGGCCTTGATGGCGGGTGCAGTTGGTGGTTTGGGCGCTGCTGGGGTAAGTACTACAGGTAATACAGGTAATAATTCAAAGAAGGTTGTCCTAACGACGGAGGATTTGAGTTCGGCTTTGAGTGAGTATGGTTTGAATGTCACAAGACCGGATTTCTATCGTTAGAATTTATTGTATTATGTCGATAGTAATTCTTTAGAGTTTAATTGAATAATAATATAAAGATTGTAACAGGATAAAACAGTAAAATCCAGTCACACTTTGGTCACGTGAGCTTCGCGGTTATATGTACGTATGTACGCACTCTATATTTTGGTACTATTTTTGATACACGCCAACACAGAAAAACACACTCTAACAGTGTTTCAATGAAGAACAACAGCCCTAAAGGAGAGTACTTCCTTCATCTACCCCATATAATATCCAAGATAATTTTATCGCTCAGTTGATCAGTACATCGAACCAAAAAACTGCCACAGACACAGACTTATAAATAATGACCATAAAGTTTCTTCTACTTCTATCAAAGCAAGGTAAAGTGCGTCTTTCCAAATGGTATGAATCGATGCCAGCTGCCACAAAGACGAAAACCATCAAAGAACTCACAGCACTCGTACTTTCACGTCGTACCAAGATGTGTAATATCTCAGAGTATAAAGATTACAAGATTGTATACCGTCGTTATGCTTCGTTGTTTTTCATCTGTGGAGTTGAGAATGATGTTAATGAATTGGAAACTTTAGAAATCATTCACAGATTTGTGGAGATCATTGATAAGTGGTTCCAGAATGTTTGTGAATTGGATATTATCTTCAATTTTGAGAAGATTTATCAAATTCTAGATGAATTTATTATCGCTGGTGTTGTACAGGAGAGTTCCAAAAGAGAGGTCCTAAGAAGAATTGAGATGATGGAACAGTTTGAGTATGCTGACCAATTAGAGAGTGTTATTGTTTGAGACTTTGGTTTAAAGATATAAATATATACAAATTACGACATTAAAAGATCAATTGTTGTTTTGATCCAAAAGGATAATGGATAGTGCTTGATAAGAAGTGTGTAGTTAAGTTCTCTCTGTATATAAATGAATATCCGAGGGAACAACATGAAACAATACCAGCTTACATATTCTCTTCATTTAGCACGTGAGTAAACCGGAATTTAAGTATGTAAGACAGAACGCAGATTCCAGAATAATCAGCTACTCCACACGACGTTCTCAAATCAACAATACTAACCGATTCGATTGATTTTGTCACTATTCAAAAATCATCATTATCAGAATCGATTATTCACTAATAGCTCTTCACAAACAATGATGCTGTCATCACAGATAATTCAGCCATCGAATCAACCAGAAGACATAACTGCACTTGTCCAAGCCCAACAACAACAGACACAACAATGGTACATCCATTCACACCTTGATCCCCAGATAGAACTTCTACGTGAGACTATAATATCATGTGTAGACCTAATGCGACTTCCACAAAGA
This sequence comes from Waltiozyma chaumierensis, assembly GCA_030566875.1. Lineage (NCBI taxonomy): Eukaryota > Fungi > Ascomycota > Saccharomycetes > Phaffomycetales > Wickerhamomycetaceae > Waltiozyma > Waltiozyma chaumierensis. Next base: position 3,350 of record JAKUBK010000300.1, on the reverse strand, counting down.
AATATACTTACAGAAGACAGAATTGAATCAAAAAGTTCAGATTATGGATCTCGTCCAACAACTCCAATTCCAAGTATGTTGACCAAGGATTTTAAAATAACAGCTCAACATCAACATGAATCCGAAAACCAGAATAAGAAGTCAGAGAAGAGAAATATCACAATATCACTAGTAAGGGAAGGTCTCCAAATAACAGAGCTAGACGCCAAAGTTTTCTTCAAATCAATTGGGCGTTGGATCCCAATCCAATTAAAATCAGGAGTGAAATTGGGTTTGGATCAATTGGATTCCCTAATAGGATATCTCACACAATCGATAGGCTGGCTAAAGGACATAGAATGTGATTGTTTAGAGAGTGGAAAGACACAGAGTGCCAATGATATGAAGGTCAAATTCCAACAGTTGAAGAAAGTCGTTGAAAAATGCATTATGACCTTTCATGAACCACCACGCGATTTGTTTTTCCCTTTGAATTCGGATCTATGGTCCTTGAATGAGATCTGTGCTACAGACTTGAAAAGAGCTCCATTGGATGATTTGATGAGTATGGAGATCTTTTATCAGAATGGATTATTATCTGTTAGTTTTGTAAACTTTGAAAAAGTTACTGAAGCTCCTTGGTGTGATTATGATCCTATCACAAACACTTCATATGTTGATGATTTGAGAGAGAAAGTTAAGGACAATCTTGTTTCTATTAATGATATTAAACAGGCTGATAGAAAGACGTTAGGACATCTTTTCGGCTTTTCCAAGTTCACTCATATGGACTATCTACAAAGAGGTATGACTTATAAGAAACAAGTGGTTGTGGAAGTAGAGGAGACAAGGGCAAATTGCACCGATTCAAGTTTAATGACAGTGGAGATCAAATTGAGATCGGTTTTGTCAATGTTGGAAAAGATCTGTTTGAATTTGGAATCTTTGGAATAGTTAACATGTATGTAACCTCTAATTATTATCCTGATAATCCATGGAACTGTTCAAAGCACTTGTACTTCCTCCTCTGAAATTCAACTTGGTTCTGTTCAAATTATAACTAGACAATTCCATTTTCAACTTCATCTTCTCTACTTGTAGTTCTCTCAATTTTTGTTTATCATTTTCTTCATCAACCTGTTGGAAACTTGTCTGATGAAGTGTCCCAGTAGTAGCGCGTCTTTCTTGAGACTTCCGTAACTGTGCAATTCTGAGATCGTTTCTTCTAACTTTGGAAGCCATAGCGTCTCTTTGTCTTGCTGCTTTATCTATTTTATGTCTGATCTTGGATATTATTTTGTTGATTCGTGGTTCGATTTCAATACGAATGCTCTGTTGAGATGATTCGATATCTGAGGCTGGAACTAAGGTGAAAATAGGCTTACATGTAAGAGTTTCACTGAGGTTGTCGAAAGAAGATGAAACAGTTTTAAGTGATTCCAAAGAACTGGACAGAAGTATCACTGTCTCTGAGAGAGAGTTGGCACAGTTTTGAAGCATATGATTACTTGTAGTTGTGGACATTGATTATTGTGTCAGAGCTGATATAATAGACGAAGTTGTGCGGACTTGCGAATAGAGAAGAATGAAAATCCACAGTTAAAGAATTTACCAATATTGTTTGAATATTATAAGGTCTTTGATTCGGATGTTGGTTTTATTGTGAGTGGGTTTAAAAAAGTTAAAACAAACAGTATATAGATAGCGTTTTTGATACGACGCGTAATATCGAATTATTTCTTTCAACATATTATTAACTGCCAATTATCACGGTTAAATTTATTAATATAGAATTTCAATTCTGTTTTAATCACGTGAAAAGTGAGGTATTTGAGACTGTTTCCTCAAATTGCCCTCGGATATTACATGAATCCTTATTATGATCATGGATTATCGTCTATCCCAAATAATTCATTTAATAAGGAAACTTGAAAATTACAAGTAAACGTGGCAAATGGTCTATCATATTGTTAACCGTGGTGGTTGATTGGCAATTAGTGTTTGTTGATGTACTGTAAAGGCTGGAAGCAATTAATATATACTGCTCGAAAACGTATTACAATATATTAATAGCCTCTAAATTAAATTAATCCAGATTATTCATAATTATTAAAAGCACAAACATATGGAGTTTGGAGAGATGTTGAAATTGACAAGCGCACACTGAATTAGATGGTAACTAACTGGATAGATAGAGATGTACTATAAAAATTTTATACTTTAAACTTTAATTTAAATGAAATTAATATTCATTATATTTCCCAACATGAATTGGTCTTGTATTGTCTATAACTCTAGTCTATATATATATTTTCATGTAGTTTAAATCATATGGGATATCAGCCTTGCAAAATTGTATGTGAACAAAGCAGTACTATAATATTTTGCCCTCTTTATTCTTCGTGAAGTCCCTTAAACAAGATCATCTGTATTCAAACTAATTGAAATCGGATGGACAACTAGTTTATACAAATAGACATATCCCAATAACAAAATTTATTTCCAGAGATACTGATTTAAGCAAAAGATGTTTATACGTACTCTAGAATAGATTAATGAGACATATCCAACAATTCATGTGACTATCCACTTTCCACTAGAAAGACAATTCAAGGCCAAATTAAATCTTCTTGATTAAACAAACATATAGTTCTAATTAATTATAGATGGGTGATAATCTGAAAATTCAAAATAACTGCAATTATAGTGAAGTACTAGCCTAGCTTATTCCTTAAAACATAATGATCCTTATAAATGGTTGATGGAGAATTAGGAATTGCTTAACTTCTAGTTAACAATCTGTAACTTTGTTCAACTCATGTTATCTACACATGACTCAAGTCTTTGATTGTTAAGATGTAGTTGAGATGGCTTTCAAAAATTAATATTTGAAGCTTATACTTTTTCAAATTAACAATAGGGTTAAGAATATTTCATGCAAAAAATTTACGAGTCATGTGACCAGCCTGCAGCTTTTACGATATGCGGGCGCATGCTGCCATCTTCAGAAAATTATGCATCAGATCCAACAGTATAGCAGTTTGATGCGACAGTTGAATATAATATTAATTAGATCTCCAATATTTCTTAGTATATATTTGCTGATCAAGTTCGCCACCGGGCTGATTCCCTAATTAAATGAAATATCAAAGTTGAAAAATCAAACATCAAACTTAATATCAACAATCCAAAGAATTAAGATGAATAGTGAACAAAACCCAACGTCATCTCATGTCTTTAAGTTTTTAGTGGGGGGAGTTTCCGCTGCCATCTCCCAAACTGGATCCGCCCCATTTGATAGAATCAAACTATTACTCCAAAACCAAGATGAATTGATCAAACAAGGACGCTTAGTTAAGAATTATGGAGGT
>JAKUBK010000299.1:0-15552 GCA_030566875.1 Waltiozyma chaumierensis | reverse complement strand
AGTACTGTGATGATTTGTAGTTTATAGACGTTATGGACAATTTAAATTTCCCATAGTTACCACTCTTATAAAATCCATTTCTTCAGAAGTTCTGCATTTTTGTTGCTTCTCATTAAAAATTAGTTTATAAATATACACACATGGTTGTTAAAAAATGTATTTAAATTTCTAATCGTACTTTAAATTACGTACTAAATAATTGGGTACGTTAGATGTTCAGAAAGTACAGACGTACCCAGAGGTCCAAAGTCCTCTCCTACTCCCAAGACTTGTTTCTTAATATCTGTGATAGTTGTGACGTTACTATTTATTGTTTGAATTTGATATAATAAATAAGCCTATTATAACAAGTTCAAGGCCATATTTTACAATTAAACGTTGACTTATTTCGTAACTGTGCCAAACTAGAACACAGTAATGTAACTAGAGTAACATTTGTCGGGTCTGGGGACTTTGAAATCATATATCAGAAGCACACACGTATATGTTCGACATTCTCTTGTCTCTATAAAGTCCGTTATAATATAAATATGTACAATTATATATATATTAGAAACCAATTCATCTTTTATAATCATGGCCCCTTTTCAATCAGCAACAAAAACACTGAATCCATGCATATCATTCTTTGATCTGTAGCTGGTATTATTTGGTCTCTTAGTTTGGAATTGAAATCGAAATCGAAATCTTGTTGTATAGTTATATCCCGAAGACCCGATAACGAAGATAGACCGATGTTGTTCTTACTGTTGTTTCTATCATCGATTGAAAGAACTTCTTTTCATCTCCTTCACTTTGTCAGTTTTCTTTACCGTATCATCTTTCTTCTTCTTCTTGGTTGTGTTGTTCGACCTATCAGAATCCATCTTAATTCCTCCATAGAAATAATCCGAGAACAACTTGAAATCCAACTCATCCTCGTATAATTTTGCCTGGTCATTATTGATCCGTTTTTGCTCTTTCATTTGCATCCTTGCGACTTTCTTAGATTCAAATTCGGGTGTGTCTTCGATGACATTAAATTTGACTTTTACCTTGATTGGTCCTGGTTGTTTACTGAGAGGCTTTGGACTGATCGAGGTGGTTGGATCTTGATAGTTGCTCATAATCTTTTGTGCTCTTAGTTGTGATTCATTTGTTGACCTTGTTTCCTCCTGTATTTCTAGTAACTGGGATACTTCTTTCTCCATGGAAGGATTGTTCTGTGGTGGTTTCTTGAATGTTTGTGGAATTTGGTTCATTTCCAAAGAAGGAGAAGAAGATTCTTGTTGACGCTTCTTTTGAAAAAATCTCCAAATCTTCTTGAATTCGGTCTCAGATGAACTCGTTTGCATTTTCAACATTGCCTCTTTAAAAGCCGGATTGTCCAAAGAATAATAATTCTGATCCTTTGTATCTGTGTTTGGATCTTTTTCGGACAACTTCACGGTTCCCAAACCAATCAAACTGTCAATATCATCGATAAGAGCCTCACCAAACTGACTCTCATCTAACTCCAACAACTTCAAAACGTCCAAGGATTCACCCGGTGGGATCGCCAGAGGATGAGATGGCGTGATACAATCCATATCCACCTCTTTCCTCAACACTGAATCGACATCCACAGCAGAGAAAAAGGCACAAGATTGTGGTAGGTCTTTCATTCCCAAGTTCTCACTGAAAATGGCCCTTGTCCAAATGTTCGAAATCTGTAAGGCTCTAGCAGCACGGTACTTATCTTGTTCCTTCACCAAATATCTGATTTCATCATGCACAGAAATGGCCAGTCTAGCTTCAATCCCGTACTTCTTGATGAGATAATTCATAGCCACACAAAGTAAATGGAGATAATCCACACCGGAGCTTTGGATGGCCCAGTTCACACGGGATGTGAGAAAGGAGTTCTTCTTCAAATTCGATTTGTTCAAAGCCTTCGTAATAGCAGCTCCTAAGATCGGAGTCCTTGGGAAATCGTTATGAGCAATCCTCTCCAATTCATTGAAAAGCACAGACTCAGACCCACCAAACCACAATTTCAACCTCTTCCCGTCAGCGTAATATTTCCCTCCAGATCCTTTCGTCTCAGCATACAATTGCACGGCTCTTTCTTTGCATTCGTCTTGTGAAAGCCCCGGGTTGAACTTCTTCAACAAAGTGGCTGCGAATTTCACACCAGCACCGTAGATTCTACCGTAGTTGAAGATCTTAGCTTCGTTTCTAGAAATACCCAAAATATTGGCAGTCTTGGAATGCAAATCTGTTCCTTCATTCTTGGACCCTTCCAAAGTCATCCAGCCAATAGCAGTGCCGCCATGCATCTTGAACATGGAGTCGCCGACCAAGGATGCAATCCAAAGCTCTTCGGAATCAACGTCAGCCCCTACGAAACAATACCCCTTAGGAGCTTTGATTTTCGATTTCAATTCAGAACCAATCCGTGATTTCTTAGCATTGGCAGCCGTAAGCCACGTCTTCTCAACTGCACGACGTGTCACCGTACCCATTTGAATAATCTGAGGAACAATAAGAGAATAATCCTGCTTATCAACAACGAACTGAGACATGATTCTTTCACGTGACGAGATCCAATAGGAACATGCTGCATTTAATTGGATGGCTTCTTGAGCCAAGGGATTCTCAGACGTTAAGATGTTCTTCTCAAACGACTTACTGAACTCCTTGGCCAATAACAACGTTGTTCTATGGTCGGCTCCAACACTGTTAGGAACTCTGAAATAAACCGGGGTGTCCTTCAATTCTTCGTTGAAGAACGTGGCGTCGTCAAATTTGGTCAATCCAAGGAAATCACCAGAAGCCTCCTTTTCTTTGAAGTCCTCTTTGGACAATTGCCACGTTGTTAGAAAATGTGGCAAGTCGATGTAGTTCAACGTTTTCAATCTTTGAAAGTCCTCAAACGGGGCCTTGAAACACCAGCCATAATGATCGTGCCATATCACAGGATGTCCTTCCCATGTCAACCGAAGAAGCAAGGGAGTCAATCTCGATCTGATGGTGATTGCTAACTTGTCTTCTTTGGTATTGTATATTTCTCGATACCAAGCTGGGAACCCAGGCAATTTCTGTCTCTTGTATGGTTCGCCTGAGGCGGTGATTTTCAAGGGCGTGATTGTCCAGTCTAATTGACTAAGCCATGGATCTTGCTTCACAGCGTCTAAGTTGGTTCTCAACTCAACTGCTTCGTTGGCCAACTCTGTAAGCTTGGCTTCGATACTGGTTCTGCCCTCTGAGTACATCTTTTCCGACGTCTGAATATAATCTTGCCAGGTTGAATCCGTTGGTAGAATCCCTGAGCTCATATGTCTCAAGGCTGCAAAGGAAACTGGGTGTGGACACACTGTGAGGAATTCAGGCAATGTTTTCTGATAGATCTTATGTGTGGTTAGAACGTCATTAGCACAGTAATTCACCACTTCGTTGAAATTTTCTCTAAGTGTGTCCAAGTCCAACTCGGCCAGCAAATCTCTCGTGGACTTGTCCAATTCCTCGTTCATATAAAACTGGGAAACCTCAGCCAAAGAATTAGGCGACGAATAATTGACCCAAGGATCCTCAGATTCCGAAGCCAACACATCCCCCTCACTAACATCCTCGTCATTCTTCAACTTTCTATGGTGCATCCATCTTAGTCTCTGCTGTGAACACATCCCAGAAACAGCAATGTGCAAGGACATCGTGTCCAAATAGAAGGCGTTGGTCTCTTTCAATTCGTACTCCTCCTTTATCCTAGCACGATCATACCCAACATTATGCCCCACTATGACCTTCTTGTCGTTCACGGTGTTCAACGGCACAAGGTGCTCATAGGATGGGGACTCACCAGTCATGATAGGCGATATCCAGCAATACCAAGCCTTGAGACTTGCAGCAATGGCAAGGATTGGATAATTGGACACTTTGTATTGAGTCTCCACATCAAACACCAAGGCCTCATCTTCCGGATACTCAATCGGTGTTGGTTCTTTCCCCTGTTCGTATCTATACCAGCCTGATTTGAAAAGAAACGAGTTTGGTTTAGGCGGTAAGTCAAATTGTGCTAGATCCTTAGCTTGTTTGTAATAATCTTTAGAACTGAAAATGGCCAATTTTCTGAAATGTTCATCTAAATTGTCACCTTGTAATGCAGGGAGTTGAAATGAGATGGGTTCGGAGATATTCGTCTTCTTTCCTAGAAGCTTATGTGTGTCAAGGTATTGTTTTGAGAGGTCTATTAACGTTGGATCTTCTGTTGATTGAATTGCTCCCGGTTGATATTTAGAAGGAAATATCTGACGATCCAATTCTTTCGAAAGATATTGAATACCCACTGGGTTAACACGGGGTTGTTCAAAGAATTCTGATGATGTGTTCATGGTCTTAGAGAATCTTCGTACCTGTGTTATTGAGATAGGTATTGCAAATCTTGTACTATGTGATATTACTGGCCGTAGTCTGACCCTATTTCGTAGAAGTATCATTTCTCTTTCTTTCTTTCTTTCTTTCTTTCTTTCTGGATATGTTCAGTGGTCGTTGTGAATGAACAATTTGTTTTCTGATAAGTTAATTTATTTCAAGTGGATTACAGTGTTTTTTAAGATATCGAAAATGTGATATCATATTATTTTAATATTTGTATATAAATTTATAGAAGCTAATTTTGTTTTTATTATTGTTTACATATATTAAAACAGATGGCTGGCCCAGCCTTATATAATTATTTATCGAATTAATTAATTTTTTTTTTTATGTTTTAAAGTGGCCAGCCTCTACCGAAATGAAATGGCAGATTGTAGTCCTAAACGGGAAATTATTTTGCATATATATTTCATCCGCTAGTTTTTTTTGGCAGAAATATAGTTGGTAAGTGTTCTCCTTAATTAATCATACAAAAAGTAGTACCAGTGGTTGTAAAAAGAATAGATTCATAATTGAAAACGTTATTTAATATAACTAGTAAACACACACATCATCTCTCACTCGGTTCATTGCTTGGTTGAATATACATATCATTACAAATCCAATAGATTAATCTCACCATTGGTCTGCTGCTGTTGCTTCTGTTGACTGTTAGTGTTAGACGTGGCTGGTTGAGAGAATCCTAGACCAGCGTGGCCAAATGGATTGATGTCGGCATTCGAAGTAGAAGTGGATCTTGATTGGTTAATGGAATCCTTGTGAGCCTTACTAGAAGCAGTGCTGAACAAAGAAGAGAAAGCATCTTGTTTGTTGGCAATAGCTGGGCCTGTAGAAAAGGATGATTGGGTTTGGAAGGAGTTGGTGGTGTTATGAGATGGGGGAGCACTGGAATTGAAGTCGCCAAAACTAGTGTCGGCAGCAGCAGAATTGCTGCTTTGATACAGGTTTGACAAATTGTTCAAGGCGTTGTTGCCATTTTGTGTGTTTGAGGAAGAGCCTTGGAAATCGCCGAAATCATCATCATCATCTGCACCACCAGCATTGGTTTGCGTTTGCGTTTGAGTTTGAGATTGAGCTGGTGCTTCATCGCCAAATGAGAACAAGTCAACATCGACTGATTTCTTAGGAACAGGTTTGCTGGCAGCATTATGGGCGTCTCTAGATCCTGAAGCTTTACTAGATGCATCTCTAGAAGCCTTTGGGACCTCAACGTCGTACTCTTCAAATTGGGTCTTGTTGGTGGCACCAGTGGCTCTTGATTCTTCATATCTCTCTCCGTAGACACCGCCATCACCAAAGATACGGTTCTCATAGGTATCGTAGTCGTCATAGTCGTTATCATTGCCAACTCTGCCATGGCTGTTGACAGAGGCAGCACCGCCAGAAACACCTTGGAACTTCTTGGTGTTGTCTCTGGCCTTCTTTCTTTCAGCCCTCAACATGGCATCGTCGTTCAATAACTCCACAAGAGACTTGGCCTTGGTTCTGACATTGATACCTTGGTCTCTGCCCTGTGAGTCAATGTAATGGAAAGACCTTAGCATGGTGACTATGGACAGATTGGCTCTGGTGTCGTCCACAAATCTCTCAGAACCATTCTTGACCAGGTAGTCCAACAACTGTAAGGACTTGTAGATTTGTCTCCATTCGTTAGAAGCCTTCTCTGTGAACCGTCTGAAGATCATACTAATGATCTCTTCTCTTTCACGGAAGTTGTAGGTCCCAGCAGCGATCTTTTGCATGGAAGTGGAACTAGCACCCCATGGTTCGTTATTGGTGGCTTCACGAACACGCGCTTCCATTTCAGTGTAGTTGTACATGACATTTTGGGCCTTACGAACGTAAGACTTAACGTCATAGAGGGAGATATTCTTCAGACCTTTCTTTAGTTCATCCATCGTCTCTGTTCTCTCTTTTTTTGTTTTTTTTTTGTTTTGTTTTGTTTTCCTTTCTTGTTTTGAGGTCCAACTGAACTCAAAGTGAATGTGTGTGTGTGTATGTGTATGTGTTGTGGCTATCACTTCTGTTGCGTTCTGTTTTGAAATTAATAAATTGGCTTGATTCTGCCCGCTCAAAGCTTTCCAACCACCAATTATCCGCGAATTTCTTCCTAAATTTACTGTGTGGGCACTGGACGACGACAGCCTGACTCCAATAGATGGATAATCGTGGCACCTGCCACTAATCTTTGGCGATTCGTCAAACAAAACAATCAATAGCCGCCCATTGATCTGTTCTGGTCCTTATATTCATTGGTTCTTAGCAGATATACTCAACTACTCTTGTCGTCATATACAACTCCATCTCCACCTAACTGTATCATCAAAATGACAATATACTCCTTCTGGATCTTTGACAGACACTGTAAGTCAATCATCACTTGGTCTTCTGCCCATTTCTCTCTTTTATGTGTATGCTTTTGCTTCTTTTTTTCTTTTGGTTTTTGATATCTAACTAACTTTCATTTCCAGGCAATTGCATATATAACAGAGAATACACCCAAGTTCTCAACCCATCAACCCCTACGACGTCCCAGTCACAGTCAGGGACGATAAATGCTAAAGATAACGAAGATAACGCCAAACTTCTCTTCGGAACGTTGCTAACACTCCGTAATTTATCACTTAAATTGGGATCAGCTTCCAACGTCATTAAATCATACGCTACGACAAACTATAGAGCACACTATTTCGAGACAGCGTCAGGGTTGAAGTTCGTTGCGTTGAGTGATCTGAAGATTGTTGATTTGCAGAGAGAATTGAGGTTTGTTTATGAAAAAATCTACATCGATTGGGTTGTGAGAAATCCTCTTTGTCCCGTGGATTTTAAAGAAGGAAAGAAAATATCCAACGATGGCTTTATAAAGGGTATTGACAGGTTCTTTGGTACTTTGTGAGAATCTTCCAATGCCAAACATATTTAATGCGTGTACTACTAATAGAAATAAATAATAAAAAAAAATCATCATCGATCCAGTTCCATGGGGTCTATTTATCTTTCTTAAACCATAGCTTGATCAGTCTTGATGTTCTAGGTCACTTCATGAGGTCAAATACTTTCCCAATTGAAAACGTAGGTATGTTGGTCTTATTGAAGAGACTTTACTTGAACAGAATTTCTTATTCTTTAAAACTTTGGATACACCAAAAGCCCTAGATATTTGGTAAGCCAGGTCAAGATAAATCTAGTTAGTAAACATTCGTACATTGACAATAACAATTCCCTAACCACCAACAACTGACCCAACCGACATGTTCTTTAATTCTTCAGCGTCTGTCTCAGCTTTAACTTTGATTCTATCTTCGTACAAGGATGTCAACTCTTCCAATTTGTCTCCTGCTTCTTGTGCCATTTCCATGATCTGGATCTTCAAGTCCTGTATAATTTGATCATTCTGTGATTGTAATTCATTTATTTTTTTAGCATGTTCATTCGTGAGGTTTTTAAGATCATCATCATGAGACTTGGACCGCTGCATTTGGTTATTGTTGTTGTTGTTGTTTACAATCAACTGCTCATTAGCTTGATTTGAATGTTGCATTAGTGCTTGATTGTTCATCACTAACTCCCTGATATGATTATCACGCAGATAAAGTTCATGAGCATGGACATGATGAAAATTGTTCAATTCTTTATTTCTACTGTCTAGCAAAGTTTGAAGAGAACGATTTTCATTATGTAGGCGTTGATTACGATCTTTCAATTGACTGATTGATGGATCTGCCGTACTTGGTGTGTTCTTGGTACTTCTTAGTGCTTCCAATTCCTTCTGACACTTCCGGAGTTCTTCTTGGCTCTTTTTAAGTTCTTCTTTTAAACCCTTGATTCGAGAACCCTGATCATCTTTAACTTTAGTCAGCTCTTCATCTTTTGTTATCATCAAATCCTTCAAAGCTTTGACCTCAAGAATTTTATCGTCTAATTCATTTTCAATGAACGCAAAGTTCTCAACATATACGTCCTTTTCTAACATCAGATTCTTCTTTGTTTCTTCAATTTTGTTCAACTTGGCAGATAACTCGGCATTTTCTGCCTTCACTGACTCTAACTCAGAATCTTTCTTACTTTTCAATTCGGAGATAAATGTTCTTAAAGATTCCAGCTCACATGACTGTGAGTGAATCTTTTCTTTATCAGCTGGTGAAGTCTGTGGTACTTGGTTCTTTAGTGACAATTCTGTTAGAGCTCTATTATGAGTATGCATGTGTGATAGTCTTTCTTGCAATTTGGATATTTCCTGTGCTTGCGCTGCCAATGTGATTGCTTGGTTTGCAATCAATGTACAGTCCTGCTCGCTATTACTGTTATTCTCAGTTGTTCCAGAACTGTTGGAAGTCTGAAAGACCCCCAAATTGGGTAGACTGTGACTGGTTTTCAATGCCCTTAGTTCACTTTGAAGTTTCAGATTGGACTGATCAAGAAGGTTATTAATCATATCTGCATGTCGTAGTTTAGTTGCAAGTCGTTGAATTTTGGATGTTAGGTAGTGATCTTTAGTTTTGGATGCAGACTTTGGGCTTGCTTTGGTTGCAGCCATCTTTCTATAGTGTGTCGTTGATCTTTGATACAAATCTCTTGATGTATCTTATTACGCGTCGTCTTTATGTTAAGCCCTATATAACTAGTTACTACTGTATACTTGTTTTTTTCTGAGGAGTCTTTTCCTGTTTCTTACGCGTCAATTTTCAAGCTTGGGACATGCGAGTTTCTGCGCCTACATCTCATGCGGGTTTTTTAAGGACATCAGTGCATATATACAAGACGAAGAGTGTTTATATCCAAATCCATTACGGTGTGGTACTTAGAGCTAAATTTTATATAAACTGAAACTATTTCCCCTGGGTGAAGCTAGTTAATGTGACGTGGAAGCTTCTGCCTTTTGGTTAATCTTTCGAAGTTTCCCTCCTCACCATCATCACATTCCATTTCCGACACATTGTCTGTCTTTAAGCTCAAAGACCTTTCCAGCAATCCTGCCATCCACGAATCAAGATCGTTTCGGAAACCGCTATTTGATCTATTATCTTTTACCATTGAAAATAACTGCTCCTTATTCTTATGTGTCCACAGTCTACTCTGAATCATTGACGACTTACTATATGGATCCTTACTGTTGATAATTGAGGACAATACATTAGATTTCTCCATTATCTCCATAATATTTTGCACTGGATATGCAGAATCAATGAAATAGGAAGCCACAAAGTTTTCAAATACATTCATATCCAAAGGAACAAAAGTAGCTAATCTTTGGAGTCTAAGGATCATCTCTGATTGCTCTGAATCGTAGTCACACATAATTTCATCATCAATGACATCTTTTCTAATATGTGATTCAAAATGGTTAATGTAGGAATCAAAAGAATTATCCTTCTTAAGAGGAGTGAATTCAAGGCAAGCTTTACCGGAACCAGAAGAACTATCACAATAATAATAAGGACACATACAACCCAAGTCAACCTCTCGGGTAACAGAATCCCTACACATACCAATAATTGGCTGTGGAATCTTATGAAGATCTATTTCTGATACAATATGGAGAGTTTTATCAGATATTGAACTTTGATCGCGTATGTTTGAATAAATGCCATGCTTGACGTTTAAATGTCTTTCCCATTCACTTCTACAGAAATTCAAATTTTCTTTGCTTGAATAATCTGTGGTTACACTGTAGAAGGAGTTTGAGATCCCTGTGGGAGTGAGTGTAGGCTGACAACAAGGACAAATCACAAAAGGTTTTGGCTTGGACATTTTATCAATTGTTCTGTAAAAGAATATCTTTGCACCAAGGAAAAGTTTCTGATTTGTGGATTTGTATGTATTCAACTTACCCACTTGGTTGATATTAAGAACGCTATCATCAACCTCAAGAAAATTGCAAATATTTGTCTCGCTGATAAGTGCTTGTCTACAACGAGCAATGAAGTGATCAAAATTTTGCGTCACCTGGCTTATCTTTTGATTAATGTGAAGCTTTGTTGACAAAGCACTGTTCATTTTCGTACTGTTTATGATTGGAGTAGTGCCTTCTCTTTCACGTTTCCTACTATTGCTATGGGAGACAGACCCATAAGGACTATACCGTTTAAGAAAGAAACTTGAAATATCATCTTCTGTAAGCTCTGGGATTCTGCTTTGAATACTGTTGCTTTTTATGTTATCGTATGTGTTGACATTAGCAAAAATACTGTTCTTGTTATTGTTAGTATGGGCATTGGTAACTCCCATATTAATACTATCAGTTGAGTTAATCGTATTCATTTTCAACGGTTTGTAATTAAATGTATATATTTCTTGTTGTTAACTTTGATATTTTTTTTTAAGTGTGATGGTTAAGTATACAATGCTGATTAGTTCCAACGATGTATGAACGGGTTTAAATTTGAAAGCCCCCTTCCTTTTTATAACAATTCAACCATCAGAGGTGCACTTGGGTCTTTACTTTCTTATTCTCACTGACCTCAGAGACCTTTCTGTCATCTTTTTTTTTTTAATCGGTTTCGTTTTATTGCAAGCTCCAGTTGTTTGGATATTCCATGAAATAAAGAGGTGTTTCTGTTTAAAAATACAAGATTGAGGACTTGATCGCGCTTTCTACTGAAGGAATGTTTCCAGGTTGAGCAAGCTGAACAATTCAACATCTGATAGAGCGCCTATTACCATGAACCATGTGTACAAATTACAATAAATGTGTCTCGGTAGTCTACAATTTATTTCTTATTAGAAGTCAAGCCTGAACCAGTAGTTGAATTTCTTTCGATGTATGTCTTTGTCTGTGTCAGTCCATGGAATACATGATCTCGATGTAATTTGAAACTTGACTACATCACAAAGATCCAGCTTCAGGCACTTGAACTTGAAATTTTACTAAATATCAGCAACAGATATGAACCGCATGTCTTACAAAAAGAGTGATTTTAGGTTTATTTTTCTCGTGTTTTGGCTAACCATTCATCTTTGGATTGTTCCAACTTCTTCTTTCTGTGTTGATCCTCGAAATAAATTAGGATATATTTTTTAAAGCTCCAAAGGTAGCTAACAAGAAAATTTATCAATAAATTAAAGTTCTATTTTCTGTTATAACTAGGCTCAAAGATAGTGTGAACTTGTAACAGACAGTAAACTTCGATTTTAAGGACAAACAATTCAGAATTCTTTGTGGCAAAATTCGAGTTACCCGGCCTGTAGATGGGGTGTGTGTCCAGTCAGATTTTTGGATTACGATTCACCGTAGTGGACGTTCATGAAAAAGGGCACACACACCTTCCAGCTTACTCCACAATCTCTGTATAATGGACTATAACTGTTGTTTATAATTTCTAACAAATCACCAGAATAATGTTCTCTGCCAGAGGTTTAATCAAGTCCACCACTACCGGTATCCGTACCTTCTCCCAATCTGCCTCTGCCCTTGGCAAGAAGGTTTACTTTGTTCCAGCCATCGAAGGTAGAAAGTTAGATCGTATTGAATTCGAATTGTACGACGACGTTGTCCCAAAGACTGCTGAAAACTTCAGAGCCTTATGTACCGGTGAAAAGGGTTTCGGTTACGCCGGCTCTCCATTCCACAGAGTCATTCCACAGTTCATGTTACAAGGTGGTGATATCACACATGGTAATGGTATGGGTGGTAAGTCCATCTATGGTAACAAGTTTGCCGATGAAAACTTCGTCAAGAGACACACCAAGGCTGGTTTGTTATCCATGGCCAATGCTGGTCCAAACACTAACGGTTCTCAATTCTTCATCACCACTGTTCCTTGTCCTTGGTTGGATGGTAAGCACACCGTCTTTGGTGAAGTCACCAAGGGTTATGACACCGTTAAGTTGATTGAAGCTTATGGTACTGCTTCTGGTAGAACTAGAGCTACCATCACCATTGAAGAATCTGGTGAAATTGAAAACTAGGTTTGATTCGCCTCGTTGTTTTGTAAATAATTGGAATATATGGTATAAATATTTGAAACAATTTATGTGATTTGTAAATGAGATTAATGTACCAGTTTATGGTTTATCATGGGTCATGTGACTTTTACTTCTTTTAAATTAAATCATATTGTACGTTTGTCACAAAAACGGGTCAACCTAGATCACTGATTTGTCTAAGTATATCAAGTGATAGCCTTTTTGTTTTTAAGCTGAATGATAGGAATGATTGATCTTTCTGTGTTGGTTTCTGGCTTATCTATCTCTTTATCCCTACGAAGAAAAACTCTTGGATCTTACATGGTGAATTCTGGGATGATGAACACACCTCATAAGAACCAAACAAGACTTCATTGGTGAGATAGAAGTAGTAATGTGGTATTCATCTATTTATAAAAGTATAAATATAAAAAAAGCTAATCTCTTAAAACTAAAATAAAGAGGGAGAAGCTGCCCAATTCAACGCTTTCAAAGCAGCACCAATCGTGACAATCAAAGAAGGTAATGTTAAAACCAAGTACCCCCAGAATAAAACACCAGCCATTTCATTTTCAAAAATTTCATTCAATTGACAAATTTGGGAAAGTTGGATAGCTGGTGGAGAAATGGTCAAGACAAATGCAACGATAAGGAAAATTGGATCCTCCAAGATTGAGATAGGGAAAAGCTTGATGAAGATTGCAATTATCGGTAATAGAATCAAAGGCAAGATAACCATCTTGACCACTAATGAAGCAAATACGATCTTTGAGTAGTTCTTAGAAGGAGGTGGTGTGTCGCTGGAAGGATATAAATTTGAACCTAGCCCTAATAAGATCAAAGGAATTGACACTTGACCTAATTGATTGATGGCTTCACCAATGGTGTTTTGCACAAACCCATCGTCGTGATATAGAGCATTCTTAAGCGTCGGTATAGAGCCAACAATGATAGAAACTAACATGGCCCATAATGGTGGATTCATGAAGGAGCAGACCTTGGAAGTGGCCTTCTTCAGATTGTACTTCAACTTCTGGACCACATTCAAATCTTCATAAATGAAATAGATGTATTCATCTTCATTTAAAACAGCGTCATTTTCAGAGTCTAATAATCTTGAGGATGAACTCGATGAATCAGAATTGATCCTCTGTCTTTGTGTAGTGGAACTCTTGGAAGATAAAGATTGATCATCATTGCCAGCATTTTGTTCCAAATCGTTAGAGGTGTACAACGGCCCAGAAGAGTCCTTATAGGCATCCTTCTTCTTTAACAAGGTATTGTAACCCCAAGACCATCTTAACACTTGGCCAATCTGTTGGAAGACAACAAGGTACAAGATACCTCTTGAAGTGATTTTTTCACGTGTGTCGTCAGTGATATCATCCCATTCTAAATTTGGTAATGTCTGAGCTAAAGCAACTGTCAATGAAACAGGTAATGAGTTTGAGTTCCCAAAGACACTCATTGCGGTGACAAAATTAGTTTCAGGTTGATCTAAGTTAAGATGCTTGGATGCAAACAAAGACAACACATAAGCCAAACCGGTGGAAACAGCATAAAATAATGGAATGATGATGATCTCAAGTAGTTTGGTAAAGGAGAGTGATTTGGCAAGCTTACTGAACACCAAAGCGGGTGTGAAAATGTCTACATTTAGCACATTGATGTATTTCTGAGCATTCTTACTGAGTATCCCTGTCTTTGCAGCATAAAACCCAACGGAACAAACAATAACGACCTGAATCACAGCTTGAAATGTTAGAAAGGCAACTCGACTGAAAGATATGGGTTCACTGGGGGTCATATGACTTTCTTCTAATTTGTTTTTGGAGCTTGTTAAGAAACCTGAGAGATGACGTGTACTACTTGGGTGACTAGTTAGTGCGTGTGTATCTGTGTAGATAATTCGATTATTATCAGTATATAGTACTGAACCTATGTATCGTATAATGTTGTGTGTGTGTGCTTTTTGTTTTTTTGGATTGGCAGAAAATTAGGATTGTTTGACGTTTTTGTATCTTCGCCTTCTTCTAGAAATTTTAATTAGATATCTTATCTATAAATTGCAAGCTGAGCCACGTTTACGTCACGGAAAGGAGGCTTAATGATTTGTGTGGCGAAATGCATAAGAAACGTTAAATCCTGTCAAATAATTAACAGCAGTACTACGTAAGTTCGTAACTACTATTAATATAGTTTCATATTAATATTAGCTGTGAAATTCACCAACAGAAATTGAATAATATGAATTAAGGGGTCTTCCATCAGCTTCCAATTAGCTTTCTATTTCACAGCACTAGCTTGAAATGTATCGAATATGAACAAATTTTTGTGCCACAATGCAGGGCGCCACAGCTCAACTCGATTCAGTTTCTTTACCCGATGCTAGATAGCCCGCTTACACACTACATGAGTATCAGAGAACCTCAATGGTCCGTAATATCAATATATTAATATTGAAGATGATACTATACTCTTGCGCCATTATGGGTAGCTACTACTAACCTCAAAATACTGGGGATAGGGTTTCCAACATGTAATGAACTATATATTCACAGAAGATATAAAGTTTCCATAGCTTAATTTAAATTGACCAATGAATTTCAAGAAACGACACCCACGTTGTAATATAAGCTGACAATAAAAGAAGGTCAAATAAAAATATTACCTGCATGCAGGAAAAGATCCAGGCTATGACAGTCACGTGGAGACATCAGGGCAACTGTTGATCAGATAGTCTCAGGCTCTTCAGGCTTCAGCTAAATGACTCCTTCCAATTAAATCCAACCTCTTACAAAAACGTGAAAATTCTCGACTTTCATGGGTCAGAAAGCATTAAATGATAAAATAAAGACTAATTGATTCAGAAAAGACTAGTTTAAGACAATTGTGCTACTAGAAAAGATGAATTCATAAGTTCCAGCTTCAGAGAGAGACTTATTCGTTCGGAGAAGAGACTGATAAATTTGCCAACTATACAAACTCCTTTCAAAACAAATTAAGATAGTTTAATACTTAAAATACTTTATTAAATTACCCGTACATAAATCATTATATAGAATTCCTAGATTCGTTAACACCAATTAATTTGTTTCAAACAATTTATTTAGCGGCAATGAATTCTAACAAGTCGACGACTCTGGTGGAGTAACCGTATTCGTTGTCGTACCAGGAGATCAACTTGACGAACTTTGGAGATAACAAGATACCGGCAGAAGCATCGAAGATGGAAGATCTGGAGTCGGTTAAGAA
>JAKUBK010000298.1:0-16133 GCA_030566875.1 Waltiozyma chaumierensis | reverse complement strand
AATTTTAAATTAATAATATATTATATATATATTGTTACATAATAGATCGGAATGCTACCAATTACTGATCGGAATGTATTGGAATTGTAATTGTTGTCTATATATATATATAAATATAAGGTGTTCCCGTTCTCAGTAGCTATTCAGTTTAAATAGTAGTCTTATAGTGTTTAAATAGGCGAGTCAAATTTGAGTATAATCATTGAATACTTTAACAATTATATAATTATTGATCAATATATATATATATATATAATATAGTACATGTATGAATATATCTTATAACAATTTATCGGCACACAATATTTCGAACTAACCAGAGCCCAGAGCCTAGTAAATATGAGAAGAGTATGATACAGAAATCTATAATTTGAATTGTTGAGCCAACTCAATACCTTGTGCGATATTTTGGACTCTGGAATCAATCTTGTAACCATCCTGGACCAACTCTTGTAACACCTTAGTGAAATCAACAAGCTTAACAGCAAAAGTTTCAATGAACTCTGCTTCTTCTAATTGAGGGATAGGGTTTGAATTTTCTGATGTACTGACGTCCACATTCAAGGTGACCAAAGATAAGCATGCTGAACAGAAACCTGGATCAGCCCATAAGATGGGTGTCTTACTGACGAAGGTACCGATATAACCAGTTTCTTCTTTCAATTCTCTAAGTGCAGTAGTTTCCAAAGATTCATTAGGATCCACTAACCCAGCAGGGAATTCAATGGCAACACCACCAGTTGGAGGTCTGAATTGTTTCTGAAGAAGGACCTTAGGTTCATAAGACGAGTCAGTTGAGTCTCTTAAGATAGCAAGGATGGCAACTGCATCAATTTCTGAAGTGGCAGGTCTAGTTGGTCTAGAAGCTGACTCCCAAACACGCTCAGTACCGGCTGGATCGGTGTATGTGATTTTGGAAAGAGTAGTCCATTTGGCATTCTCTGTGGATAAGGGTTCGATTTTAACGATCTTTGCTAATGATGGAGATGGCTTGGTAGACATTCTGAGGACAGAGAGATATTTTAATGGTTTGAATGAAGCTTGTGTTTTCTTACTGAACATACTATTAGAGTTAACTCCTTTGTTTATGAATCTTGATACTCTCTTTGGAGACCCAACTTTGGTTTGCAAATAATTATGTGGCTGACAAAGCCAGTCACGTGTTTCAAAAGAAACGCCACACTTCTGTAAGCTGTACTACATGAATAGACAGGATGGACATTTTTCCGTGGATAAATAAATTGATAATTTAGGGGAATTTCTAATATTCATTAATAATCGTTGATATGTTCAATTTTCAGATCCAATATAAATACTCTTGACACCCTCAGAATGATAACTTTCACTTTAGTGCCTATTGTATTTTTTAACGAAGTAATCAATAACTTACTATAATAAAATGTCAGCCCATCCAATTGTCAAGGCTTTTGCCAGCAGAAGAACTCAATACCAATTATCCAAGGCTTTACCAGCCAATGTCACTATCGAACAAGTCCAATCCATTGTTCAAGACTTCGTCAAGCACGTCCCAACTTCCTTCAACTCCCAAACCACTAGGGCTGTTATCTTGACCGGTGGTTTACACGAATCCGTCTGGGGGTCTGTTGTTGATGCTATTCCAACCGACTTTGGTAAGAAGAGACCAACTTCTGCCAAGGAAGAAGCTTACGGCACCGTTGTTTTCTTTGACGATGAAGCTGCTATTAAGGCTATCACTGACAAGTTCCCAGCTTACTTCAATGCTGCTTTCCCACCAACCTCCAACGGTGCTGCTCAAATCGGTACATGGACCGTCTTATCTGAAATCGGTTTAGGTGGCCACTTACAACATTACAACGGGTTAGTGGAGAAGGCTTTGGCTGGTAAGGTTCCTAAATCATGGAAGGTTCAAGCCCAATTGGTTTTCGGTGTTCCAACTGGTACTACTTCTGAAAAGGAATTCATTGACAACGAAGTCAAGATTCTATCTGAATAAATCTAACCTTCAACCACCCTGCATGTTTCGATATATCAGCCCCACCCACCGTACAATTTGATTCGAAACCTCATCACACATTGATAAATCATCTCAATTGACCTTGCCTTTAATATTTCCTAGATAAATCATAATATACCTTTATAGACTAGCCATTGATTTTCTGACAAGCACAGAGTATCGTGGTTGGAAACAGGAGTTGTTCTTCTAGTTAATTCATGGTTTTGAATTAATATCCCTTAATGATACATATTTTATTAGTAGATGTCCATCATATCCAAGGCTTTGTTCTTCTCTTTCAAGCCAAGGGAAATATTAGCCGTAATCAAAGCTGGGTTTATCCCATATAATAATCCACAAACATATTCAATAATTAAGAAAACAAGTATCTGGGCTTCTTGTCGATATACGTTAACTTTTCATTTACTCCCTTCCAATACACCAATGCCATTTTTCACCATCATAGATGAAGTCAAAGTAATTGAAGCTCACAACTTTAGTGTCTTAAGTTTAATTTTGAAACATTTGAATGATAACTCTGAAATGTTAGGAAAGATTAAATCAGATCACACAACTCGTTCAAGTTGAAATAAAACAAATTAGGAAGAAAGTGTTGGTAGCACTGCGATGGATAAAGCTTACCTCTTCATTAATATTAAGAAGCTAACGAAACGACCCAAATGCTTGTAGCTTCCTTTTTTTTCTTTCTTTCTTTGGCTAGATATTGTGCTGATTAACAAGACAATATGAATGTATAATTTAACGATTAAAGTTGAGTGTTAAATGCAAGTCTCACATTAAGTCTCCAATTTGATGCATGGAGTTGCATATCGGAAGGTTCAACAAATATACAGTTTGGGACAGTTAATTTGATTCGTTTGGTCAAACTTAATTGATGGATCAACAAAGAGCTGATAAAATCAAGTGATAAGTCAACAATATTATATCTAAATCTTTTGAACAGCGAGAAGAAGAAATCAAATCCCTAAATTCGAAATTAATAATATTATGGCGTAAAATTTTAATAATGTCGTGATGTTTCTTATCTTATTCATCCCAATTTAGAAGTACAAACGCCGATGGCTGACAAACGTCGTCGTCATATCATACAATATTCCTGACTCCTGAGATTATATTTGAATACCTAATATATTTATAAAGTCTCATATGAATATTATTATTATATTGAGCACCATCAACATTACTTCGATTGAAATCACAGGTTGCAGTTAATCATCATGACAATTTCATTGGATCCTCCAACTCCAAGAGGAAGACAAGCCACATCTTTGAAACGGATAACTTACTCAGTCATAATCACCACACTGGCTACGATATTTCTCTATGTTAGCAACGGCAATTTCCAATCTCTAACAAGTACAACAGATAACTCCAGAGACTTACACACTAAAGTTAACGTTCCAAAGCTTAGACCAAACGGATCTCGTTCCCATGAATTGTTCACCTCTCAAGAATACCGAGAGAAATCAATCCGTTATCTCGCAGGGGCCGTTCAGATCCCAACAGAAGTGTTTGATGATTCCATTGCTCCAGAGAAGGACCTGAGTCAATGGTTCCATTTTATCAAGTTTCACGAATATTTAGAGACCACTTTCCCTTTAATCTTCAACACTTTAAAGATCGAAAAGGTGAATAGATTAGGCCTTATCATTACCTTCGAAGGCACAGACCCAAATCTCAACCCATTGATCTTCACAGGCCATCAAGATGTCGTCCCTGTCGACAATGACACTCTGGACCGTTGGGAACATGGTCCTTTCTCCGGGTATTACGATGGTACGTATATGTATGGTAGAGGGACCTCTGATACGAAGTCATTGGTGATGGCTCATTTTGAGGTGTGGCAGCTGTTGTTGGAACAAGGGTACAAACCCAAGAGAACTATGGTTCTTTCCTTGGGGTATGACGAGGAGACGATTGGGAGATATGGCGGTGCGTTGTCCCTTGTTTCTGTGTTGAAGAAGAGATACACAAAGGGAATCTACGCCTTGATCGATGAAGGTAGTGGTATTATCGAACTGCCTTTGAAAGATTCTGGTGCAAACAGATTCCTAGCGTTGCCTGGCACGGTCGAAAAGGGATATTTGGATGTTTTCTTCGAACTGTACGTCAACGGTGGCCATTCCTCTTCTCCATATGACCATTCTGGAATTGGCATTCTTTCCGAGTTGGTCAGGAACATCGAGTCTGATCCATTTGAGTACACTTTGACTGACGAGAACCCAGTCCTGGATTATCTCCATTACTTAGGCGAGGTTGATGGGTTGGTGATCCCCAATACCTCTGAAAGCCCAGACAAACTTAAATGGGCCTTCAGAAATGCTCGGGTCAACAAGGAAGCAAAGAGCTTGGCATTAGCTTATCTCTCTACGCATCCAAACCTGAGGAATCTCGTCAGAACAACACAGGCCATTGATATTTTCCACGCTGGCTCGAAGATCAATATGATTCCTGAGTACCTCAAACTTGGTATCAATCATCGCTTATCTCTTGATCAGACCACTGAAGGTATTCTGAACAGATTGATCACCAAGGCAAGGCAAATCGCCACTCAATTCGACCTAAATTTATACCTGAACAATGGCACAATCATCCGTGAAGACCCCCAAGCCACATCCCATCTCAATATCACCTGGGAACAACCGTTGAACGCCTCTCCAATCTCTCCTTCTGATGATAGGGTTTGGTCGGTATTAGCAGGGTCAATCAAATCAACCTTCGAAGACGTCCTACTCCCTCCAAACTCAACAGTCGATGTCGTCCCATTCTTAGTTGGAGGATACACTGACTCGTCCCGGTATTATGCACTAGGTGACAATATCTATAGATTCACTGGCCATACCAAGACCTTTAAGAATATGCATGCTATCAATGAAATGATTGAGTTTGATGGACATTTGGAAACGTTAGGCTTCTTTTATGATTATATTCTTTCTGTCAACGAGTTTGGTTCACAAGAAGATTGATTGATCATGTGGGACTGGGAGGTATTACGTATGATGATGATGATCATATCTTTATCGAACTATAAATAGATAAAATTTATTAGAATACAACATTTCATAATCACCAAGCAACAATCCCCAAGATATTAATTGGGATTTTTTTTTTAAAAAATATCCTTAGAGAATTAGTACTACAATTCTTTATGTCTATTCAATCAACCGATGAAATATGTGAGTTTTTCGCATCCAAACCACACACAAGAAAAAGGCCATACAACTTAGCTTGATTGGTGTCTATATATAAATCATCTTACTATCACCATCATACCCCCTCGACTTAGTTCATTTTAGCAGCAAGTTCACCGGCCTCTTTGAATGATGAGACCAATTCATCTGAAACCAAATTTCCCCTTTCCAAAACAGGAACAATCTTATCAACAACATCAGCAACAAGGGTAACAAATCTTTTAAAATCACCATCTGGATCAGAAACAGAACCATTGGTATTCTCTCTGAAATATCTAAAGACATTGATCTTAGCATCCGAAACAATAGCACCGGTGTTAATCTCAGATAACACTGATTCAACAACCTGAGAGAAAATGGTGTTTGGGATAGTTTGCTTAAATGGCAATTGTGTCACCAATTCTCTCCATTCTTGATTGGTTTTGTGTACCTTGGCAATTTCGTTGCTTGCTAAAGAGGAAACTAGGATACATTCGAACAAATCTCTAGTATGGGTCTTGGCTAATTGTAACGAAGATCTGAATGATAAGATCTTCTTATTGACTGGGCCCTTGTAAGTGGTTGAAGATTGAGTGATCTGAATAAAAGAAGCCAGTCTAACCAAGATTTCATGAGTCATGGAGAATGGCTTGATTGAGGTGATGTAGTTGTTCAGATTGAAGACCTTTAATCTCAAAGAGATTAATAATAATAACGAGACGGCTAAATTTTCTTCCGAGACTTGGGATAAAGCGAATAGGGCTGGTGTCCATTCATTAGCAACGATAGTAGAGTTCTCAAATTTGAAGAATCCGATTAAATACAACTCACGTAATAACACAGTGGCAATGACTTCATAGTTGGATTGAAGTTTTTGAGAGTCATCACCGGATTTAGAAGGTGGTTCAGAGATTAAATCTGGGGATTGTAAAGAATCAACAAAGGTTTTCAAGTTGAAATCTTTCTCTTTTGAATTTCTAACCACCATTTTAGAAAGTTTGAAGAAAATAGGAACCGATAATTTGTTCTCCAAATTGGTTTCTTCATGATCGTAATATCTAACATAAGACATTTTCTTAACCTGATAGAATCTAGCCATTGGTTGAGTCAACAAGTTGAACTCCTTATTCTTGAAAAATGGAACTATGGTGGACACAAGAGCCCTGTAGTTATCATTCCCACCATCAGATGGACATTTAACAACGTGCTTTCCAGTTACAATGTCTTGTAAGACACGGGTCTGGATCAAACCCATGGATTCGTAGAAGTAATATTCATGAGGCAATCTTTGGCCAATGACATCATGTGAATCAGATGGAGGTGGTCGGTTGTCAGCAGAAGCTGGCTTACTTTCATCAAAGTTGAAACAGCCAACTCTACCATTAGTCTTCAAGACAGGAATAATCTGAGAACTAACAATACCACGTTGGAAACGGTCAATGGAGACATGGTCTTGAGCTTGGGAGATCACATGGTAGATACCGTAGGCGCCTGGACGTAGGAACATATCAATGCCGATCTCGAAAAGACGGTTTGATGGGACATTGGAGAACAATGGGAGAGTATAAGGTTGTAGATCACATCCAACGGCAATTGAGAGATCCAAGAGTTGTTGATGGGAGATGTTCAATTCCTGCAAGAATCTGATACGATCGACGTAACGGAATTCTTGGCTGTGAGAATCAACGGAAATGATGAACTTTTCAATAGAAGTAGCAAGGACCAATTCGTTAGGACCATAAATGGCATCAATGAGATCTTCTTGGTACAAATAAACCAATTGAGACCAGGATAAATAAGGCGCAACCAAATATTCGATGTCGTTTTGATAGAAAATGTCAATCAAATCAGGAAGGATTTGTTCATAGTTGAAACCTGAGAAACTGTCATGGAAATTGTTTTCACAAACTTTTGGAAATTTGGAGGTGTTTTGAGAAGAATCTGTTTCATACATGGTCCATGATCTTTGTTTGAACAGAGTAGCAGCCTTGTTCAAGTCCAAAGTTCTTTTAGGATCTGAGAAATCAGTCACTGTATGACCAGAAAACACGAAGACTGGTTTGATTTTATAATTCTTGAAAAGGGCAAAATCATCAAGAAGAGTTTGTTTTAAAGCGATTGGGAACCCACCAATGGCTTCAGCCAAAGGCTCAAGATTGTTTTCAAAAGCTTTGGTGATATAATGATTGACATCAATACCCAAACGAGAGTCTCTGAGGATGTCTAAAGGAAGGGTATTGGTTTTGTCTGCTAGGAATGTATCTAATGTTTTGACTGTTGTGCCAAGTTAAGTTAGTATAAACTATTAGTTTGTAAATCAGAATTCGGTAGAATTTATTAATATGACTTACTTGTCATGTTTGAAAGAGAATTCGATGATGTCTATATAAAGGGAATCAGCTTAACTACACTTCGTCTCAATTGAAGTTCTAATTAGAAGGTTGATTGCCAGTCTTTGGATACTTCATTAACGCGTCTGACGTCCATAGGAACAGTTGGATTCCGGATTGGATCACATGATTTGTTGCCATATATCCGAGGCCATAGCTTTCCAACTTTAGAACTGTGCGAGACAGCGTGTTATTAAATGTAAATTACGTGTGTGCGTGTCAGTGAGTGTGGTTGATGGTTGGTGATTTCTTGATCTGAGAACTGAATTCAAGAGACATCGAACTGGAATTACACGATCTTATTCTTCAGCAGATTTGTCATCTTCACCTGTCAATTGATCTTCTTCATATCTCTCAAGTCACAATTGCTAGTATCAAGATGCAACTTTCCACGATTCTCCTTACATTTTTCCTATCACTTGTCACAGCATTAGATTCTGACAAGCTTCTCCAACACAAGAACAAAGGTATCAACGGTATAATCAAACTAAACAATGAAAACTATGAAAAAGTGGTCACTGGTCCTCGTGATTCCCATTTAATTGTCATGTTAACCGCCACCAATGCCAATGTTGGTTGTGTGACATGTGTTGAGATGAAACCAGTTTATCAAAAAGTGGCTGAATCATGGTTCACAGCTCATGCTGATGGTAAGAAGTTATTCTTCGCTGAGGCTGATTTTATTGATGGACAAAGAGAGGTTTTCAAGGCCTACCAAGTTAACAATGTCCCAAAATTATTCTACTATGCTCCAACAGAAAACTCCAAATCTGTGACAAGTGGCGCTATGGATATTCCAATAGCTCAAGATCCTGCTGAATTTGCCAAGTCCCTTCATATCATGATTGAATCTGTTTCTGGTGAAAAGTTCAGACTAATTGAACCAATCCAATGGGGTAATATGATTATATCAATCTCTACTATTGCTTTATTGACCTTCTCAGCTGTTAAGTTCCGCTCTTTCTATTTGCCATTGTTGACCAGTCCTGGGTTATGGGGTGCAGTTGTTGTCTTCTTCATCATTGTTTTCAACTCTGGCTACATGTTCAACACTATTCGTGGTACACCATATCTTAAATCAAACGCCGAAGGTACTGGCATTATGTATTTCATGCCTGGCCAACAGCAACAATTGGGTGCTGAGACTCAGATCATTTCATTCATCTATGCCATTTTATCTTTCACTGTTGTTAGCTTGATCACTAAAGTTAAGACTATTTCACACGCAAGAGTTCAAGTTGTCGTTGTTTCCTTATTGATTGTCTTGATCTTTGTTGTGTTCAGTGCTTATCTTAACATCTTTGCCTTCAAGAGTCAGGGCTACCCATACACTTTGTTAGACATTGTCAAAATCTAAGAAAAATTGTATTGTATATAGCTGGATGGCTTTTTATAGAATTGATTTCTAGAACTTCATAGAGTTAGCTTTACATATCACATAGACAAACTAAGTTTTCTTTGAAAATTACTATCTACTACTATCTGCTATACGTTTCTCAATCATATCCATCTTTTCATTTATCCCAGTGAGTTTACTCCTTATTAGAGAGACCAAGTCTTCACATTCTTGTAGTCTCCCCAATTCATTACTGCCTTCAGAAGGAGACCAGTTACCTTTCTTCTGAGTTTTGATAAGATCTGAAGATTTCAAAATCTCTCTATACTTTTTCATCTTTTCTTCCAAGATTTTAATCCTCGCTATAAGTACGACCTGGGATTCATGTAATGTCTGTAAAGCATGATAAGCAGAGTCCAAACTTTGTCCTATCACTGATTGTACGACCAATTCCATAGGATCAGGGTCTGATGTAGTGTGGTCATGGTTTTCTGTGCCATCGTTACAGTTGATGCTTTCCAAGTTTGTGCTTGAATTTGGTTGATATGAGACTTTTGAAAAACTGAATTCTGACATATTGAGTATCGTTAGTCTTAGAGAGAAAGAATCGATTTGAACAGTCCTTCAACAAGGATAGTACATAAATACTTATGGATCGGATTGAATTCACACACAAAGATTAGCGCGCCATACACCAAATTTGAAAAGTAAACAAAGAAAAACGCAAATAGCCTGGACCTTAGCCATGTATTTATGGCCCTTGACAAAAAAAAAGCATCAATCTGTATCAATTAAAAGCAAACTCAGTCCAAAATTTCAAACTATAAAGCAATAAATCAGACATGTCCTCATTAAACGGATTCCTTAATAGTAAGTTGCAGTAGTGTTGTATAGTCTTTCAAGGGATAACAAATACTAACAAAAAGGCTCATAGAACAAGTGGCGATTCTTACAACAGATGGGAAATACCTCATTGGGAAATTAGAAGGGTATGACCACTTAACGAATCTCATACTGAGTTCAACGCAGGAGAGGATAATATCGTCTTCAGCAGATGAGGATGGTACTATAGATGATTTGGGTTTATACGTGATACGAGGAGATTTGGTTTCATGTGTTGGTGAGATCGATGAGATGATAGATAAGGATATCAAATGGGAGAAAGTTAGAGGAAGTTCTTTGATTAAGACAAAGAAATCTATCAAGTGAATGACAACCAGTTATGTGAGGAGAATCTAGGACCTTTGTTCGTTGTATATATATATAGTACCTGACAAAATATACAAAGAGAGACTATTTAGTTATACCAGTAATTAATGATCATAAATCTTTGGATCCACGTCTCTTTTCTCAGATCCCAAGCCACCATCAGTTCTAATACCAAAACCTTTCATTTTGACAGCCAATTCCAACAAATAGTCAATAGCCTCGTTATAAATCTTAGCCTTCCAGATATTTTCACCCCAAATGAAAATCCCATGTCTTCTAACGATAACAGCAACTGTATGAGGATATTTCTTCATGATTTCCTGCATTGGAATTTCCAAGTCTTGTTCATGTGCCACATTATCAATGATTGGGATAGTGAGAGTATCAAAGAAAGATAAATAACCAGGCTCGAAACCCTTAGGAATAGCCTTGATCTGCTCGATGTTAGAGATACGGAATTCAGTATCGTAAAGCAATGAAACCATAACAGCAGCTTGAGAATGCGTATGGATACAAGCACTTGCGTCTCTCAGGTCATAACAGTTCATAAATAACGGAGTGCAAGCAGACGGCTTGAACACTTTAGGAACACGAAGATACTCCCTACTTTGATGATCTAAGACGAATAGATCCTCAGGCTTCATGCGTTCTTTTTGAACACCAGAAGGGGCAAGATAGATCTTGTTCTCATTATCCTTAATAGAGATACCGCCACCTGTTCCTGTGACCCAGTTGTTGTGGTAGAACAAGGAACAGAGCTCAACAATGACGTTTGCTGGATGTAATGGGTCTGAACTGGTGATTAGAGCATCGCCAGCTGATTCGGTGATGGTGACAGTCGTGGTCTTATCGGAGGGCTTGTCAGCTGAGTGAGTACATTGACAAGAACACATCTTATTAATATCGGTTCCGGGCAGGCTTTGAGAGGAAGACACTCCTTTCTAATTGTTATTATGAGAGTTAAGAGTCAATGGGCGTGATGGAGATATTCTCTAAATTATTTGTCACATGATAGACCAGAATTCAGACCCGGTAGTTGATCAATTGACGGATAAAATAATTAAGTCTGAGACCCGGGGATCAGCCTTGGCCGACTAACTAGGAGCAATTCAAAAATCAATAGAAGAAATACATCGTCTAGACGATCATCGATAATAATATAACTATAACCATCAAAAATTAATATAGTATACTAATATAATTAATGGAGCTCCACATGCCTTTGTTGGATGGACTGGCCGATCTAGGCTCCGATTCGGATTCAAGTCTTATTACGTAAGAATAGGAAGCAGCCTCCAAATCAGCTTATATAATATTCAGAATCGATATCATCTAGTGAGAAATCAAATCCAATATATATGAACAAGCTCGCCTATAGTACAATTTATTCTAATAATTGTTACAAGATTACAAATTCCAAGTTACTTCTTTCTTCAAGGACCAAATTGTCCTTTTTCTATCCAGGTTTCCACCGATTTAAAGATGAATTTCTCGTGGTTATACTAATATTATTTCTATTCCCTCCATCAAGATGCACTGTGGGCCGTGCTCAAAAGAAATGATCATCGATCATCTATGAATTTCACTTAATATCCATCAGCTATTCTGGAAATTGATATAAATAGTAATACAAAGTTCCAACAGATCATCCATCAACACTCAAATTATTATTTTCAAATCATTATCTTCACCAACATCACATTTAAAATGTCAGCTTTTGCAAAACAAACCTTCAAAGCCTTATCATACGCCAATTTCCGTCCATCATATCCATCTTCCTTATACACCTATATCCACAATTATCACAAACCTCAACAATTCGGTACTGTTCTAGACATTGGCTGTGGTCCAGGAAAAGCTTCTTACGCTCTTCTCGATGATTTCGATCATGTTCTAGGTATCGATGCATCAAAGCCTATGATTGAACAAGCTAGATCAAAAATTCTTGAATCTGATAAGGATCGTATTAAGTTTGAGGTATCTTCTGTTAAGGATTTATCTTGGTTGAACTCGAATTCCTTTGATCAAGTTGTTTGTGCTCAGAGTATTCATTGGTTTGGGGAAGGATCATCAGGTCTTGAGTTTGATAAGTTCTTTGAGGAAGTAAGAAGGATCTTGAAACCAAATGGAACCTTTGCCTATTGGGGGTATAATGATCCTATGTTCATTAGCGGAGAGGGTTGTAATGAAAATGTTGATTTGAAGAAAGTAAATGAGTTGGCTTTACAGTTCATGTATGAAGATGACAAGAAACTTGGGCCATATTGGGAACAACCAGGAAGAGATCTTTTAAGAAGAAATATGCATGGTATTTATCCAA
Source organism: Waltiozyma chaumierensis (assembly GCA_030566875.1). NCBI lineage: Eukaryota > Fungi > Ascomycota > Saccharomycetes > Phaffomycetales > Wickerhamomycetaceae > Waltiozyma > Waltiozyma chaumierensis. The sequence continues at coordinate 3,712 of JAKUBK010000298.1, read as the reverse complement.
AGGTTGGATTCTGTGATTTAGAACAAATTGTTCATCATCCTACTCTACAAGAAAAGACCAATCAATCTCCTTTAATTATCAAAAAGAAAGTCAAACTGATTGATTACTTCAATTACATTCAGACTTGGAGTTCATACAGTTCATGGAAATTAGCCCATCCAGAAGCTGAAGACATCTCTGAAATTTTCTTGAAGGAATTGAAATCTCTTACTGGTTGGAAGGATGATACCTTGGTTGATTATGAGTTTATAACCTTTCTAACAATTGCCAGGAAGTCCGACCAGTTGTGAGGCTAGATATAATAAAATAACATATATAGATATTATTAGTAACGTCGAGTTTAAATTGGATCTAATGAAAAAAAAAAAAAAAAAAAAAAAAAAAAATAATAATAAAAAAAAAAAAAACTATTACAGAAATAAATATATAATATATTATATAAAAGGGAACCACCAAATTAACAATTTGAGGTCTCTGGAAGCTAATGAACAGTATTATACAGTGCAGCAAGTTTAGCAAAAGCTTGACACCAATGCGAATTAAATAAAATATGAACTGAATCAATCAATCAATCAGTCTTCTTCCGACCCAGAGAACCAGCACCAAACGTACTAGTCCGTCTTGGATGTGGGACATCATCTTCTTCATCATAATCATCTCTACCAGCACTAATTTGGCCCAGAGCCTGTAGTCTTCTTCTCTTTTCAACCTCTGTTTCTTCATCGTATTCATCGTCGTCTTCTGTTTCTTCATCGTATTCATCGTCGTCGTCTTCTGACTGATCCTCTTCTTGGATTTCCTCATGAATCTTTTCATGGATCTTTGCCGAAGTGGCAACAGCGGCAACTGATTTCGATGTGATTGGTAAGATTGGACCTGGCTCAACACCGAGACTATTCTTAATACCCACAGTACTCAAAACCTTTCCGAAAGTAGAAGCCATCGTGGACGATCTTGTTCTAGAGGATTCCTTAGTTGGATCTGAATGGTGGTTGATCTTATAACGTCTGAGAATTTCACCATCTTCATTTTCAATAACCAACTGGTCGTCCAGTTTATAAGCGATGTATTTCTTTCCAGATCTCGAGGAGCCACCATGATGGGAATCTTCCTGAGAAAGAGGGGACATAACAGATGCAACAGTCGATTCTCTGGACAGAGTAGTTGGGTCAACAAGTAATGCTGATTGCATGATTTCACCATGTTGATCTTCAACGATAAGCTTGGATCCTTCTTTGTAGATGTTTGTAGCTCGTCTATTGGACTCATAATCCTGGCCTGAACTGCTAACCCTTTTAATGGCCTCTTGTCCAGTAGACGTCTGAGTAAGTGGGATAATATCGTTGAAAGTATTAGCAGGCGTGATTCCCACAGCTCCTCCTGGATAGAAATCACTGCTGGACTCTTCATCAATAGACTTACCAGGAACGTAAGCTTGAGCAGGGTAAGTGAACTCTGGTTGAACCGCAGAATCATCCTCTTGTGGACGACCACCCAAGGCAAACGAGGCGGCATTGGCCTCCTTTTCACGTTGGAGACGTTCAGAGTCAATCCCATGCGATTGTTCACGTTTCAATAATCTTCTTTCTTTCTTGCTCAACTTCTTGGCTTTCTTATCCTTCGTGCTACGACGGTCCATACCACCAGCTGGTCTGACTGGAACACCACTTGTTTCGACGGTGTTTGCCTGGGCTAATCTACCAGCATCGACATTTGGAGCATTGGTATCAACTCTCTGCAAAGAAACATCAGTACCCAATTGTGGCAAACGACTCATCCAGTTGGAAGAACCTGGGTTACCGTTGGTCTTGGTGAACGACATTGTAACCTTCATTTGGTTCAAAGTCCTACCCAAAGTGATGACAGCGACAGAGGAACCATGGACGATGATGGAAGAAACAACCAAGAAGGTAACAATAGGCCAGATGCAAGCTATCAATTGATAGTTTTCAGATCCAACCTCTGGCAAGTACTTAGTTGGAGTGGCCTCCTTGGTATGAGCACCTTCAAGTTCACCTCTGGCCAAAATAGCTGCAAAAATAGCACCAACCCCAATAGGACCGAAATGACCACAGAATAAGGCTTCTCTCCAAGTCTTAATATCCGGAATGAGCTTTTGGAAGGCCATAACAGCTGGAAGTCTTCTCAAGAAAATGACAACCAGAGCCAACAGAATTAATCTCCAGACATTGGTACCGATGGAAGGGTCATTGAATTGATGCCATGGGATAATGGCACCAAAGTAAACAAAGTAGGCCAAGTTTAAAAGCAAGTCAATAACCGTGGAGACATGTGTTTCTTCGGTCTTCTTAGCAAACCAACCATCCCAGGAGAAGGCAGCACCGGCGGCAAAAGAAACCAATAAATCATCAGTCCCTAACATGGCACCGAAACCGGCACACATAAAAGCAAGGACAATATAGAAGGACAAAAAGGATTCCCTGTCAATCAAACTCTTTCTCTCTGCGAACTTGATGGCGTGTCTACCAACGTAACCAATCACTATACCTAGGAAACAACCAAAGACACATTCGTACAAGATGGAGACACAGATCCAATCTTTGACAATCTCACGACCATTACCATGATGGATAACCAAGTTGATACCCAAGTAGATGAATGGGAAAGCCATACCATCGTTACAACCTGATTCGGCAGACAAAAGGTTTCTCAAGTGACCAGGGACTCTCTGAGCGAATTTCCCCTTACCAACAACAGCTGCAGCCAAGACAGGATCAGTGGCGGTGATACAAGCAGACACGACTAAACTTTCAGAGAAGTTTAAGCCTGGAATCAGGATCCAGATAAACAGACCCACAATCAACCAACCAAAAGTCATGACAGGAACCAACAACATGAAGACGGAAAGCCAATGTTTAAGCATGTACTTCTTTGGCAATTCAACAGCAACGGCAAAGATTTGAAGACATAGAACGATCCTGGATATTTCTAAAGTGATGTAATCGGTATTACCCCATTCTGTAGGAGCAAACCAATTCAAGCAATGTGGTCCCACTATAAGACCAAAGATGGCAGCAATGGTGGCTTCACCAATGTATAACCTTTCTTTAACAAATAATGAAACTAATGAGAAGACAGCTGAGAAAGTACCCAACGCCGCATATGCAACATGAGCATGGTCAACCTGGTAAGAGTTAGTAATATGTCGAGTAAAGTGTACCCAAGACTTGTCTTTTGGTTTATTGAAGAAAGATCCAAAATAGAAGAAAAAGAAGCAACAACAACAGCAGCAGCAGCAGCAGTAGTCCCCATCCTTTGGCACAAAACCAAACCAAGTCAAAAGTCTCAAGGGTTAACATTATGGTTCTTACATTTAAATGCTCCCAGACAGCCATGATGATAATATAGCAAATATTATGTTTGTAAAGATGATCAAGCGAATGTAGTGGTTGGAAAGATCAATTCTTAACTAAAATATTACAATTTTTTTTTTGTTGCAGTTGTTTAAATGCCCAGCTATTTTATATCTTTCTAATTTAGTACAAATCAATTTATTTTAATCAACTGCATAAGACACGTGACCCAGTCTACTTGCATGAGATCTGTTTTCCAAATTACGTAAACAGACAGTAAAACTACTACTACTACTACTACTACTACTACTACTACTACTACTACTACTACTACTACTACTACTACTACTACTACTACTACTACTACTACTACTACTACTACTACTACTACTACTACT
>JAKUBK010000297.1:0-16173 GCA_030566875.1 Waltiozyma chaumierensis | reverse complement strand
TGTTAAGAAGGAACTTGGATCATGAGTGTCTAAAAGACGTGGGAATCAAGGCCCCTTTATACCTTCAGCCTTCAGGGTTCTTGGCCTGGGTCTAAGATCAACTTTCATGTCAACTGCTGCAAGGGCGTTGTTGTAAGTTGCCATACGATTCTATAACACATGAAATTTGAATATGTAGTAGATCTTCAACAACCACCTGATCAGGATATTCAGATCAAATTGAATATTCACCCACGATTTTACACTCGTGGGGCTAGAAATTATGCACAGTTTGAATAAAAGGTCTGCAGGTGGGGCCAGACAACTCCGCGATTATTCCTGGATCCGGTCCTAGCAGAATATTAGTTGAGCTCTCCAGCCTGCCTAGGCCCTACACATGATATTAGTAAATTAAATTAAATATTCATTAAGTGGGCTCGCAAAAATGGTCAACGAGTTATGCCATATTACTTCGTCTTAAATATTTAAATATATTTGCAAACTTGTTTGATTACAAAATATTTGTTATTTTGCGGAAAGCAAGATTCCATTTAAAAATAACCTAATTGGGTGACACAAAATTCAGAAGCTGATACATATTTCTGCAGGTGTGTGGGTCTCAAGAGTCTCTGATTGGTCTGGGGGGGTCAAGACTATATTGCAAGTTATTACACAAATTTCACACAATAATAATATTATATAAATTATCCAGAATATATATACCAGAAGGTTGAATAACCACACGCGACGTAGTTTAAACTCTTGTTCGACCGTCAGATGTAGGGTAGAAGCTTATGAACTAGCTCCTAAAACCTCAGTTCAAGAGCAGTTTGATCTTGATATCGTTCAAGGCAGTAATACTACTACACCTTATATCTGTATATGAATGACAAGGGATCTAAAAATTACAATCCTATATAAGACGTCAAAAGTTGTCTAGAAATGTGGAATTAGAAAATTATATTAAAGGTATTGTAAATACATACTGTATAAAAGTACGTGAGAAAATGGACCAATTTATAGCAAGATGGTCATAGAATAAAATAAATAAAAAATGCAGGAGCATATAACGAAGAATAAAAAAAGACGAGAATCACATGCAAGGTGATTCAAAGAAATTCAAAGGAGAAAACGACCTAAGCCATCAAACCCATGGCAACCATTGGAATAGAAACAGCCCAGAAGATACTAGAGGCCTTCATGGAACCAGAACCATTAGAAGGTTCCAATGCAGTGTATGTTGGAACAGGGGCTTCAATGCTGGAGGACATAATTGAAGGAGAAGAAGAAGAAGAAGAAGATAAAACGATAAAAGTGGTCGAATCAGCAGATTCAGTTGGGACAGCAATAACGGAAGAACCAGCATCGGTTGTAGTAATTGTGGCAGTAGCTGATGGGTTGGAACCAGAACCACCGATCGTAATAGAAGTGTAAGTAGTTGGAACTGGGACTTCGATGATATCAGTGATGACAGTGGTTGGAGCCTCAGAAACAGTAAGAACAACAACAGTACCAGTGGTAGAACCTTCGATGTAGGTAACTGGAGTACCACTGATCTCAGTGGTGTGTGTGACAACATGAGGAAATGTGATAGTCTTGCTAACTTCACCCGTATCGGTAACCGTGAACACGATGACAGAAGTAGTTTCACTGGACTCAACGGTCACAACCGGGGTGCCGTTTTCAGTAGCAGTGCTGGTAACCTCGAATGGAACAGTGACCGTAGTAGAGATCAATTCGTTAATTGTACTGGTGGTGGTGGTGGAAATGGTAATGAAAGTGGAAGGAACAACAACAGTCTCAGTGATCACTCCACCGGTCTCCGTAGTCGTGTATGTAATGACCGTTTCTTTTGGAACATCGTCGGACACGGTCTTGGTAGTTGATGATGTGTAAGTAGTGGAACGTTCACAAACCGTACCAGAAACACCTTCACAAGTGGTTTCAGTGACAGTAGCTGTAGAATCGGTGGAAACCGTGACAGTACTGGTAGAGATGGTACCAGTAACAGAGACTGTGGTACTGGTAGTGCCAGTGCCAGTGCCAGTAGCGGATGTTCTGCACAATTCTTCAACAACAGTGCTGGTAATAACAACTTCACTGGTAGCAGTGGCAACACCTTCAGAGTCAGTTTCAGTAGCAAAGGAAGTGACTAAAGTAGTAGAAATGACAGTAACAAAGGAGCTACAGGTTGATGCCCCAGATCCAGTGACACAGATGGTTTCAACAACGACACCGGCAGAGACTGTAGTAGAGTAGCCAACAGTTTCACCAATAGAATTGGTTTGTGGAACTTCGTAGGTAGACACAGAGGTAACAGTGAAGGTTTCGTAGTCCGAACAGGTAGATTCAGATGCAATGGAAGAGGCAGTAGATGTGCTGCTGCTGCTGCTGCTTGAAACTAGTGAACCAGAAGTACCAACCGTTTCAACACAGTAAGTCTCTGTAACAATATCAGTGGTGGTGGCTTCAGAGTAACCAGTGGTAGAACCTTCAGAGTCGGTGATTGGAGAAGAGATAACAGATTCAACTGTCTTGCTGGAAACTTCAACATCGGAACAGGACAAAGTGGTAACACCAGTAGACACGCACACAACTTCAGATACAGTGGTAGTGTAAGGAGTAACAGCGGACCCTGTGACTTCACCTTCACTGTTAGTCAATGGAACAGTGGTACTACCTGAAGTAGTTTGAACGATGGTAGATTCTTCCCCTGTGCAAGTGTCAGTGACAGACGTGGTAGAGACAACACAGTAGGTTTCAACAGAACTGGTCGTGACAACAGACACAGTGTAACCTGTAGAAGATCCATTGGAATCTGTTAGGTCGATAGTTGAAGTTGACTCAGAAGAAGCAATCTTGGTGGTGATAGTGTCACAGGAGAAAGAGGATGTTGAAGCGGATTGAACGTCAGAAGCAGACGAAGATGGAACATCAGAAGAAGAAGGAGCTTCAGAAGAAACAGTTGTGGCGCTGCTAACAGTGGATGGACCAGCAGAAGATGGCTCTTCAGAAGAAGAAGAAGAAGAAGAAGAAGGAGCTTCAGAAGAAACGGTTGTGGCGCTGCTAACAGTGGATGGACCAGAAGAAGATGGAACATCAGAAGAAGAAGGAGCTTCAGAAGAAGATGGACCAGCAGAAGATGGCCCTTCAGAAGAAGAAGGAGCTTCAGAAGAAACTGGAATTTCAGAAGAAGATGGACCAGCAGAAGATGGCCCTTCAGAAGAAGAAGGAGCTTCAGAAGAAACTGGAATTTCAGAAGAAGATGGACCAGCAGAAGATGGCCCTTCAGAAGAGGAAGGAGCTTCAGAAGAAACAGTTGTGGCGCTGCTAACAGTGGATGGACCAGCAGAAGATGGCGCTTCAGAAGAAACAGTTGTGGCGCTGCTAATAGTGGATGGACCAGCAGAAGATGGCTCTTCAGAAGAAGAAGAAGGAGCTTCAGAAGAAACGGTTGTGGCGCTGCTAACAGTGGAAGGACCAGCAGAAGAAGATGGCACTTCAGAAGATTTTGAAGTAACAGTAGTATCACAGCTAGTAGCTGGACCAACAGGTGGAGAAGAAATCTTGGTTGAGCTTGTCACGACATCAGTGCTGGTAGAGCTTAAATGACTAGAAGAAGTTGAAGAGGTAGTACTGGAGGAGGAAACTGAAGTTGAAGAAGCAGACGAGGCCTTACCAGTGGTTGAAGATGACGTTTTAGTGCCAGGATGTAAAGTAACACCGGTTGGAGTAGTGAAGGTACCAGGAGTCTTAGCAGGTGGAGCACTACAAGCTGATCTGAAAGTACTAGCAGCTTGAGCATCAATAGGGCCCATACAGTCCTTTGGCCATTTGTACAATGGGCCATCTGCTTGGTCGCTAGGATCACAGCCTAAATGGTAATCGTAGGAATGATCGTACTTCCAGGAAAGACATTCAGTGTTTGGGTAGTCGACCCCAACACCACACCAATCAAATTGCAAAGTCCAGCCACACTCCATGACCACCTCGCCGTCAGGGTTGGCTGGTAAGGTGAGAAGAACTTCATACTCTAATGAGTCCACGTTGTCGATATCCTTGATCTTGTCATTGAAAGAGAACCATTTGTAGTTGATACCATACAACAACTTGACCTCAGACAAAGAGGACAAAGGAAGTGTGTCCTTTGGGTCATGTGGCTTGTAGAAGATAGTGACGCCGTATTGGTCGTTACCATAGGCGGTGACCTTGGTGATGGATAAGTCAGGCTTAGGGAAATTACCGCTATCTGAGTGAGAATTGAAGTCTAAACCGGAACAAGCAGGGACAATGGATTCAGCAGGACAAGAAACTTGGGCTGTTGCCACTCCTGAGGTGGCTAAAGCAACCAATGCGTTTCTTAGTCTCATTATTTGTTGTTGATGTTGTTTAAAAAAAATCTTGATCTTGCTTCTTTTGTTAGTATTTCACTTCTAGAGGATTTGTGTTTTAAAACTTTGGATAGTAGTTAGCTTGAACATACATATGAGATCAAACTCGACAAACGCTTAGTGGTGGTTGATTGTTAATTTGGATATTTTAAAGAATAGGAATGAAGTTTGGAATTTAAGTGGGAATCGTCGCTCTTAAATATTCATAAAGGATGGATAAAGTTGTTTCTTGCAGTTCAGAACTTTTCACCGTTCGTAATATATCCATAAGTTGTAGCTAATAATATCTTTAGACTTTCTATTGAATCGACAGATTAAAGGACTAAATGATCCTACAAGTACCTTCCAATATGGGAAAGCTTAGGTCCTGCATGCACTTTGTAAGCATATCCTTTTAGTCTTGACTGGGGAAATAAAGGTACATAGAGACCAAGTGGGCGGTGATATGTCGTTTCCCAGTTAGAACTAATAGGGAGTGGCAATTCTCCGTATATCATGTAAGTACGATTTATTCAAACGTCGCTTTGTATTCAATCCTTCTACGTCCATAAACCAACATAAGGGTACATTTGTGAACATTCTGTGCATTCCAAATGCCATTTTCTGTTCCGCGCTTATGTGGCCGGTCACTGTAGTGATCTGCAGTCTGCATACTACTGCCAGATTTGAGACTAGTTGAGACAATTTAATTCATATGTTGAGTGGTGAACGAACAGTAGGACTCGAAGCTTGGGGGGTTAAAGGAGAGATGACTGACTACAGTACAACTTAGAACTTAACTTACTACTTAAAGTATAGAAACTATTTTGTTCCCCTGGAAGAGGCTACTGGACTCTAGTAGTGCCATGCGTATCATCACTATTTTTGAGTCTTTGATTGAAGATCCGAAACAATCGAGCTCACACACAGAATAATATAGTTTTGAGTCCCGACTCCCGAGCCCCTCCTAATCCTGACTAGCTAGAGTGAGATTGATTTTTAACTTTTTCATGAAGCTGTGTCTAATTAAAACTGTAAACTTTTTTTTCTTTCATGTAGAAAGCTCCAGGCTAGCCACCTAGTACTTGACATTTATCGTGTATCTAACAAACTTTAAATTTTTCCATATCGATCTATTTTTATTCTTTATAATATACCTAAAAATAACTAATGATCTTTAAGCCTTCTATGTCATTGATTTCGGTGAATAATCTATATACTATGAAAAGTTCTTACTCAAAGAATCGTGGATTAAATATTTCAAGAATCAACGATGTCGGTGCTTGTTGCATCATGAATTCACAACATAAAGCATATATAAGTGGATCTTCCAGCCTTTGTTTGACCTTCCTCGTTTTTTTTTATTATATACTTTCTTATAAATTGTTCCAATCTATTCCGATGCTTTAATTGGGAATCAAATTTCTATGATTATGTTAAGATATATTTACATATCTAGTACTTTAAGGGGGGGGGAGTTTTTTATGAATTGTAATTTTATCATTATTGAAATAGATCAACTCGGGCCTTGCAGACTATCAGAAATTGGCGAATGCGTTCGAAACTGTTCAGTTCTCAGAAATTCCTTTTTTGAATCTGGTCAAGCAACCTGCGTAAATGTACACCACTTATTTAATAATATACCAGTTTTAACGGCTTTAGAAAATTGTGTCGCCAAGAGGAATGTGGGGCGGATTAAGGTTCCTGAACCATTTAAGATTTTCGATATAAAAAAATTTATATTTGGTTCCTTCTACTTGAACTTTCATCTTTTAGGAAATAATAATGTTTTGATTAGACACTTTAAATTATCTCAGTTTTTAAAGTTCAGCCAATTCCTGGGTTATCCTGATGTGTTTGGGGTCATCAATTAGTAGACGTACAACTGTAAAATTGTACTAATTATATAATAGTCTCATGATATGACCTAAGAAGTAGGTGGATTAATCTAGAATATTAAAACACCCAACAAATTCATAATTATAAAATTGGTATTCAATACTATTTTAGTGTCAAGTTTACGAGGCCTCGTTTTGTAATCATCTAGGCTTTGCTCTTCTTTCCATTCCAAAAGAACCCATCACAAATATGTAGGCCCTATGGTTTGAAGACAAAATCAATAATCGTATTGTAGCTTTTTGTATTAAGACTAGGAGTCAAAATCGGGATTCAATCGAATAAAATTCCAGCCAATGTAGATACAACTAGAATTCCAACAGACCAAAGAAAAAACCTGTACATAGTTTCATTGGCTGATTGTTGCAGTTACTTGTTCTTGACCTAAATTGTAATATGATCATCTGGGAAGGGAAAAGATCCAATAAAGATTACCGAAAACCTCTTGAAATAAACATTACACCTCTTAGCTTCAAGGATATAAGTTGGACTGAAGAATGTTCGCTCGGGCTTAATCACAAAATATTAACGGCGTCGACTCGAAGTTTGAAGTTTGCAGTTGAAACTGAAACCGTTGTTACTCGAGAATCGTTACATATCGTCTTTGGGAGACATAGACGTTATCCATGTCGACAATTAGTAGGTATAACGTGAATCTTAGGTCAATATATATATTGAAACTAGTTTATTATTCACTGGTGATTCCATAACGTGTACATGATATTATCTTAAACAATATTTATTATAGATATATATAATATATATATAATTAAAATAAAAAAAATATATTATATTTATATTCATGCGCAAAAACATGAATTATAATTGTAATAAATAATAATTATTAAATAATTTTTTATTGCAATATATTATATTTTATATAATATGATCGTGTAAAGCTAAATATATATACGCGTATAATTATGTCATGACCTATGTATTTTAATAATATATTATATATTAGTTTTAATATTTCATGAATTTCCCAAACTCAAATATGTAAATTTGTAATATATTCATGTATAAATCGAAGATACCATATATTATAATATTATATAAATATATATAGTCTTAGTTATAACAATATTATTATGGATGTATAATATTAGTTGTTGGTTTATTACATGTCATCCTCTGTGAATATGGTGAAGTTCAGCAGATTAATTCCTTTAAAATATTCAACACTGGTTAATAATTAGACAGTTATCTGAGTTCCATAAGATATCAGATCAAAAAACAATGTTACAAAAGTTTATAAATTTAAAAAATTCTCTATTTACATCTATATTAGTTTATTTAGTTCTAGTGACAACAGCGTTAGTGAGGAACTCTAAGGCACTTCTTGAGTCTGACTCAGGTAAAGCAGCTCTTAAGTTGTCCAAAGCCAAGTCTCTGTACTTGATAGCTAACTCTTTAGTCTTACTCAAACCATCATGCTTGTGGACCTCTCTGATGGCAGTTTCAACATCACCATCCTGTTTAAACTTACGTTGGATCAATTCACCTAAAGCTGGGTTCTCCTTCCAGGCAAATAAAATAGGAGCAGTAGCTAAACCTAGATTCAAATCAGCTAAACCTGGTTTACCTAATTGTTCGGAAGTTTGAGTGTAATCCAGAATGTCATCGACCAATTGGAAACATAGACCAAGATTACGACCGAATTGATAACAGTTTTCAATGACGTTATCTCTGGCACCAGATAAAATGGCAGCGGAACGACAAGATTTGGAGATCAAAGAAGCGGTCTTTAAGTATGACTTATGGGTGTAGTACTCGAAAGCAGCATCAACGTTTTGCTCATGTGTGATAGTATGAATGTTGCCATCGACACCAGTTAGTCTAACAGAGTATTCGTGTGGGGTAGTTGGAACAGCCCCAGTTGGTTTAGGAATACGTTTGGTGTTGTCTTCAATTAAATCTTCATCTGGCTGTAAAATAGTGTTCTTAAGTTGCATGAATTCACCTTCGACCAAGTTAGCAATGGAGGTCGATGTCAACTCAATGACTTCTGGATTTCTTAAACGGGAGATCGAAACAGAAGCTCTACCCAACAAGAAATCACCAGCCAAGACAGACATCTTGTTGTTGAAGGCAATGTTACCACTTGGTCTGTTACGACGCGTATCGGAATTATCGATGACATCGTCGTGTAACAAGGAAGCTGTGTGGATCATTTCGACAATCTCAGCCAGACGTCTTTGCTTGGGCAAGATACCTCTGTTATGGTCGAATTCAGGGAAGGATTCATGAGGCTTTGTAAGAGGGTCGAGCATGATATTTGGACTGATCCCATGAAGGATCTTTAATGGAGTGATGGGACCAATTGGATCGTTGAAAATTGCACTGAGGGATCTAGTACCTGGGTAAACTGGTTGCTCTGGAATATCTAAGTTATCAATCTTTTTAAGTCTATCTCTTTGTTCTAGTGGGATTTCACTCAAGGCCCTACTCAGAAGAAGAACCAACAAAGGACGCACCTTTTTACCTTGGGATTCGAAGTAATAAGCACCAATACGGTTTAGAGTTGGGTGGCCAGAACCAATCAAGGAACCAATATTGGTAGCCAATTGTGACATTTCATGAGACACAAGAGAGACGGGATCTTTGAGAATGGCACGAGGAGTTACCAACCTAGCGGCAGTCTCGATGGCAGTTGACCATGATGAGGAGTAACGAACGAATCTCATCGACATCTAGACCGGGAGTGTGGGGGTGGAGGTTAGATAGTTGGTTTGTACTGGAACATGTTTGAGAGATCATATGTTAGTGGACCGCCATTTTGGCAAATTAATCCCACGATCCACTATTAGCGGATTTTGGCAGTTCCAGAAATTACCCGCAGCTCACACATATAATCCTCACTGTTCTGAAACTTACGCGCATAGAATTTTTAATGCTTCGTTTACATATTAATAATGTACATGTATTACAATATACTAATAGATGGAGACAATATCATTCGAATGATCCCTGTTTATTTCGACCAAAGACATAAACCTCCCCTCTTACAACACACACACACACACTCACCTGTACATCAATGACAGAAAGCTGGCTTTCAACATTCCCTGGTTACCTATCCACGTTGGATATGGTCAAGAGGTTGTTTGCTAATATTATCCAAACAGGTCCAGTGCCGCAACATATAGGTTTTGTTATGGACGGTAACAGAAGATTTGCCAAAAGAGAGAACATTGAATTGAAGGAGGGTCATAATGCTGGTTTTGAAAGCATGGCCAAGGTGTTAGAGATCTGCTACGAATGCGGCGTGAAGAGTGCAACTGTGTTTGCATTTTCCATTGAGAACTTCAAAAGAAACAAGATGGAAGTGATGTGGCTTATGGAACTGGCGAAGACAAGATTTACACAAATTGTTCAGAACGGTGAACTGTGTGAGAAGTACGGCATCCAAGTCCGCATCATTGGGGACAAATCCATGCTTCCTAAGGATGTGCTGGAGGTGTTGAATGAAGCTGAGAGAATCACAAAAGACAACACCAGAGCCATTTTAAACGTGGCTTTCCCATACACATCAAGATTCGAGATGACACACACACTCAAGAGCATTGTTAAGGAGAACACCGAGACATTGAACCTGGAAGCCATCACTGAACAGTACGTCGAAGAACATTTATACACAGGGGACCAGGCGCCACTAGACCTTTTAATTAGAACATCAGGCGTGTGCAGGTTGAGCGACTTCATGTTGTGGCAAGCTAGCAAGAAGGGAGAAGTTGAGATGGAGCTTTCTGACAAGTTATGGCCAGATCTGACACCATGGGATATCTGTTGGATTTTGATAAAGTACAGTTTCAAGAAGAGTTACAATAACAACACGGTTGCTGCGTTGAAGAAGACAAACTAGAATCAATTACCTTGCATGTATATATTTATATCTTAATCAATTGTACAATATGAGAAAAGAAAAAAAGATCGTTAGCTATCAAGCAAGGTTAATCTTAAATGTATACAATATTGAACTGCGAACGACACATATTATGTGCCGCTATGTAATTTATGTATTAAAGCTTTCAAACCGTTACAACAAAAGAATAAATAAAAGACACAACAAAATTAATAGAGAAAACACCAACAACCATTAATCATTAATACCAAAACCAATAATCAATGAATCCATTATTTCTTGTTTAATTCTTGGGCCTTTTCAAATTCTTCCTTGAACTTGTCAGCGTTTTCCTTGTTACCGAATCTGATGGCAAAAGTATGAGCTTCTGGAGCACCTTCAGAGATATCAGCAGTGACGTTGTAGACCCAGGATCTGTCAGAACCAACGTTTGGCTTCAATTCGTATTCAGCGGAGATGAAGTGGTTGGCACAGATCTTGAAGATCTTGTCTCTTCTCATCAATAATCTAACCTTGCCGGTTTGCTTGTGCTTCAAGAACTTGACATCACCGGTACCTCTTTCCTTCCATTCCTTGGCTTCTGGATCAAATCTGAATAATTTGGCACGGACCTTGTGCAAAGTTTCTTCGTCATCTTCTTCGGACTTGACCTCAACCTTTTCAGTTAATTCAATGACTGGGGTGAAGTGAACTTCTGGGGATTCTGGAGCTTCTTCTTCATCAGCAGCGGAGGATTCCTTCTTTTGTTCTTCCTTTGGTTCTTCTTCATCTTCCTTGACTTCCTTCTTCTTGTTGGAAGCACCACCGAACATGGCGAAAACGTTGGCGGTTGGTGGCTTTGGGGTTTCTTCCTTAGCGGTTTCAACTGGGGTGACTGGCTTAGCTTCTTCAGACATTGTTAATGGGTTGTTGGGGATAATTGGCTGCTCAACAAGAGTCAGATCTAAGATTTGACAGCGGAACGTTGTGTATGTGTTGTTGAATTTTTTTCTAACTGTGTGTGCGAGCGGCCCGCCTAGTATGTAAAACCCAACCTGCTACCATGGTAACCGCCAAAGCGATTTGCAGAAAGCTGTGGTTCAAACTTCGTATATTACAATACATTTGAAATCAAGAAAGTAGCATAATATATGTAGACAATCTATATCTCTGATCTTCTAAAATCACAAGCTTCCGCACAATATTTCAAAAATATTTCACGAAAAGGAGTTAGTCCTCAAATCCTATAGAGAGCTATATCAAATTCGATTTAAGTAGAATTTTCGATTCTCGCACCTTCCATATCTGCACCAACATGCAGCTCAAATCCAGCCCTAGATAATATCACATGCCTGGATTTTATTTTGTTTGTACAGCTTGTTTATCCACGCAGTCGACATGTTCAAAGTTCAAACCTTGTGTGTGGTGAAATTCACACATGGACAAACTTATTTTATGACAAATCACTTATTGGTAGAGTTTCTTTTTTCCCCTTACCACTCAGAGACAAAATCTTAGGAGCTTAATTTTTTGCTCTATTTACAACTGACAACTTTCAACAAAAACCAATCTGTATTGTACCGAAGTTAACTCTCCCGCAATAGTCACAGAAGTTCAAGTAGGTTCTAAAATGAGTTCCAAAGACCTATCATTAAAGCCCACCGATGATACAAAAGTTGCTTTCAAATCGTACCGTGAATCAGTGCGCCGCAACTCTTCAACAACTGAAGAATACAATCCTTATGAAAATGCAGACATCTATTACGGTCCCCAAACTGATCCTTCCAAACTTAACAAGAACACAAAATTTGGCCGTGTGAGAACCATGAGCATCATTGATAGTATGAGCTCGCTCTCTGCTGAGTTTGGTAAAGAGATCAAACACACTATCAAAAGACGTGGCTCTCAAGATGAAACAGGCGTACTTAATGGTGGTAGAGGTAAGAGATTTTTCATCTCCGATATCAACTCCACTTTGAATGAATTGCTAGAAAGTGAAGATACGGATAGCAACTTCCAGATCACTATTGAAGATACCGGTCCAAAGGTCTTCAAATTGGGCACAAGTGCATCCAATGGTTTCAATCAAAAGGACATCAGAGGCACATACATGCTTTCCAACCTTCTACAGGAGTTAACAATTGCCAAGAACCTAGGTAGAAAACAAATGATTCTTGACGAGGCTAGATTGAGCGAGAACCCGGTCGACAGATTATCAAGGCTTATCTCTGGTGCGTTCTGGAAGAATCTGACTAGAAGAATCGACCAGCATTCTATTGCCACCTTTGCCAAAGACACCAAGATTGAGTCCAATCCAAGAGTCTACGTGCCTCATGATTGTCCTGAGCAATACGAGTATTACTTGGAGGCAGCCAGAAAACAACCAGACTTGAAACTGGAGGTTGTGTATCTACCAAAGGACATCACACCTGAATACGTTTTATCCATCAACGACAAGCCAGGTCTCCTTGCACTAGCGATGGAAGAAACCCATGATCCTACCACCGGAGAGGAAACACTAACATCATTCCCTTACATTGTTCCAGGTGGTAGATTCAACGAGTTGTATGGGTGGGACTCCTACATGGAGAGTTTGGGGCTACTCATCAATAACAAGTTGGATTTGGCTAAAGGCATGGTGGAGCATTTTATCTTTGAGATTGAGCACTATGGTAAGATCCTTAACGCCAACAGATCGTACTACCTTACGAGATCACAACCACCCTTTTTAACAGACATGAGTATTAGAGTGTACGAGGCCATGGGTGGTTGTAGATCCGGAGAAGCTGTGGAGTTCTTGGAAAGGGCGTTCAGGGCAGCTATCAAGGAGTACAAAACTGTCTGGACTTCGAAGCCAAGATTGGATGAGAAAACCGGCCTTTCTTGTTACCATCCTTCTGGGTTGGGTATCCCTCCAGAAACCGAACCATCCCACTTTGACTCGGTGTTGAAGAATTACGCCTTGAAGTACAATGTGAGCATCGAGGAGTTCAGAGACATGTACAACCAGGGCAAGGTGAACGAAACCCCACTGGACGACTATTTCCTCCACGACAGAGCAGTCAGAGAAAGTGGGCATGACACCAGCTACAGATTAGAAGGTATCTGTGCCAACTTAGCCACCATTGATTTGAACTCGCTTCTATACAGATACGAGGTGGATATTGCCAGGATTATCCAAGAAGTTTTCAACGACCGTTTTGAATCCTACGATGGAACAGTTGAGGTATCCTCCTCTTGGACAAAAATGGCCGAAACTAGAAAGGCTAACATTAACAAATACCTCTGGAATGAGTCCAAGGGCATGTACTTTGATTACAACGTCAAGCTTCAACTCCAATACAATTACGAATCTGCTACAACATTCTGGGCCTTATGGGCTGGCCATGCCTCCCAAGAACAAGCCAAATGTCTTGCTTCTAACGTGTCTGTCTTTGAAGAATTGGGTGGTATTGTTTCAGGGACTATGAAATCACGTGGTGAGATTTCTATTGACAGACCATCACGTCAATGGGACTACCCATATGGTTGGGCACCACAACAAATCCTATGTTGGATGGGGTTCTCTAAGTACGGGTACGAAGACATCACAAGAAGATTGGCCTATAGATGGCTCTATCTCATCACGAAGTCGTTTGTTGACTACAACGGTATTGTTGTTGAGAAGTACGACGTTACCAGGGCCACAGATCCCCACAAGGTGGATGCCGAGTATGGTAACCAAGGTGCTGATTTCAAGGGTGTCGCAATGGAAGGTTTCGGTTGGGTTAACTCCAGTTATGTTGTTGGTTTAACTTTCTTGAATAATTATGCCAAGAGAGCTTTAGGAACATGTACACCACCCGATGTCTTCTTCAAGAATATGAACAAGGAAGGAAGAAAGATGTATGGTGTTGATATTGAATAGTTTGAAAAGTTTCTTATTTATTTTATATGACATTGTTGCAATATATGGTTTCGGGTTTTTTTTAGTACACTAGATCGGTTATGACATGTCCTTTCATTTTTTACTATGTAGTGAATACATAGGATGATATGAATAATTTTAATTCATTTCAAGTACAATCCTGAATTCTGGTTCCTTCTTTGGCCATATCTAATTTCCTGCGGATCTTTTACAGTAATAATTCCCGTAGAAAAACAGCCATAATAATGTATACCGGATTTACGTACAATCCTGATGTAGAAGCTTATAATTAAGGAAATTAGGGTTATTGCTAGATATAGTATTATAGCGTATACATACGTGTATATGTTACCGCTCCCCATATTTACCTATATTAAACGGATCTAGACATATCTGTAGATCATTTAAGGTTTTTTTTCTGGAAGTGTTCGAGTGTCGATCGTCAACGTTTAGAATATATTAATAGAAGGAAGTTGTCTTAATCTTTAAATAAATTATTTAGACCCGAATATTAAGGATGATATCGATTATCTTAAACGTCAAGAAAAACTTTATTTTGAGGTCCATGACCCCATCAGTAAAATTCTGAGAAAACAATCATGATCCCTTTGGGGGGATTTAAAGTTTTACCAGCTACCAAAGTTTTCGTTATTTCAGGAGCCTGAGGTAGATTGGCTTGTGGTGTTACTTTTCATGCATTTGAACGTAGTAAGTAAAGATATATAAGACCGATCCAAGACTCAAAAAAGACAAATAATAAGCTGTAATTTCAACGATCACACAGACCAAGAATATTTTGACCTTGAAGGCTAGTAGCAAGGCCTCTAGAGTCCTAGACCACTGTTGTTTAATTATATATGTTCTAATGCATATAAATTATGTACGTCACGACTAGGTCTCTGCAGTGCGTACAAGCACTTCGGGAACTAAGTTGGAGCGCAGTTGTACATAAATTTCCAGTGGTTGTTCCTTGATCCATGGATCCAAGTGGCTTAGCTCATATATAAGCTTGACCTGGTTGTCTAAACTCAGACCCACCATTTCCCGTTTCCAGCTTTTTTATCCTTTTATTAGAAGTTAATTTACCTTGATATTTTCCAGCCATATTTCATTGTTCCTCAACTGTATATACCAGATCAGTTTAGTTCGTTTCGCCTGTCTTTTAATTGATACATCCTTTCCGATTTTACCCTTAGTATGCTGAAGTTCTTTTAATTTAGAGTGGGCCTATATATATGATTTGTGGAGTTTCATATAGTTGGCCCACTCCAAGTTTTGAACTTCTAAAGTTAACTAAACTATACAACAACATGTATTTAGTTTTAGAGAATTGTACATGAAAGCCTAAAGGCCGAATATATTATTGTCTATAGAGAACGGTAGTATCTTTCTGCTGGTCAGTGGTCACCCGAAGTGACAGATTATAGTGTGATGCCACCCGAGGTATAAAGTTACTTTGCGCAAATACCACCACTGGAGTATTTGCACCAAAAGACAACGCGTCAGATTCGCGCCAAAATTTTATATTAGGTTTATTGGCGTACTATATAGACTTTAGAAATCACAATCTACCTCATTGAAAGATTAAATGGACCACTGTTGTTTCTGAATACATATTTCAACATACAAGCAGCAATGGTAAATAGTTCCCTCCACTCACAGATAAAACCTCTGTATCAAATTGAACTACAAGACTCACAGTGGTCCATAATATTCACCAATAATGGTTCACATTATTACCATAATAAACAGACCAATGTATCCAAATGGGTATTGGATGAAGCCAACGTGGACGAGGTTCAAGCACAGTCTCAAGTTGACAGCCTAGACAAAGATATGCTTCTTGTGATTACGGCGAAAGCCCGTGGTCTTGCTTTGGACCATGATTTGGAGGCCAGGGTGGCTCGTTTTCTGGGATCCAATGGATTAGAATCAGTGGCTGATTATGTCAAGGAAAATCAAACAAAGGATGACAACGAACAGTTTCAGCCTGAAGAAACAGAGATGATAAGTGAAGAGGCCAAAAGTACTTTGGAGTATTTGTTGGGGAGCTCTGAGGATACTGCCCATAAAGATGCACAGACGGTTGAACTAGTACAGGAGAAGGCAAATACACAACCATCTGCCTTGGTGGGTGGGTACTCCTCCAGCGAAGAAGAAGAAGAAGAAGAAGAAGA